>JAURVB010013452.1:0-58525 GCA_033002965.1 Piper betle | reverse complement strand
AGTATATATTTTCTTTTGGTTTTTCATTTGTTGTTTTGTCTTATTTTGCTTGTACATCATAGCATGCATGTAGGACTCCGTTAGAACCCAATCGTTCCCATTCATGCATTTCATATTTGCATCTCCATCTTGAGACACCGAGAGTAGATCCGGGTCGGCTTAACCGAATCTAGTAGATTAACGAACAGTTCGGTTGCCAGTGACATTTTCGGGTCGGTTCACGGGTGAGCCGAAACGGGGTGTTACACCATAGGTGCTACAACTGTGGAAGGACGGGCCACATACAGAAGGAGTGTTGTCAGCCTCCAAAGCAACAACAGGAGCAGCCTAAGAAAGGGAAGGCACCGGCTCCTATTCACTACCCGATACCTGTACAACCGGAAAACAAAGGGAAGGCAAAGCTCTATGCAGTTGAAGTCGAGGAAAATGAGGTCGATGATCACACTATCCAAGGTAAAATTCTAATTCAAGGAGTCATTGTGGATATTTTATTTGATTCGGGGTATACACATTCATTCATATCATCTCAAATAGTCAAGAGGTTAGGACTCCAACCATCTCCATTATCTAAGGCCTATAGAGTCACTACTACAATGGGAGACGGTGAAGTCACAACTTTAGGAGTGACTAACCTGTCCTTAGTTATACAAGGGAAACCCTATGCGTGGGACTTTATTGTGATAGAGTAAAAGGGTATGATGTACTATTGGGAATGGACTGGTTGTTTGCACACTAGGCATTTCTTGACTGTAAAGGGAAGAGAGTGATGACCAAACCTTGTAATTGTGAGATGAGAATCATTTTCCAAGGGTCATTGCATGATCATTCTTCTTGTATCGTGTCCATCAGTGAGGCAGTTGAGTTGTTTGGTGATGGTTGTAAAGCCTTTTTGGCTAACTTAGTTGAGTCTGAGTCAAAACTCAAAGTGTTGTCCATGATTCTTGTGGTAGCAGAGTTTCCCGATGTATTATTCCCAGACAAACTTCCAGGGGGTTACCTCCTAAGCGGGCAGTGGAGTTCGCCATTGACCTAGCACCTGGAATAACACTAATTTCTAAAGCACCATATTGTTGGCTCCAGCAGAACTCAAGGAGTTAAAGAGTCAACTAGAAGAGTTGTTGCAGGTATGCTTCATCTGACCAAGTACTTCACCCTAAGGAGCCTCTGTTCTATTTGTGAAGAAGAAAGATGGATCACTTCGGCAATGCATTGACTATCGAAAACTCAATCAAGTGACAGTCAAGAATCTGTACCCCTTAGCGAGGATTGATGACTTGTTTGATTAGCCAAAAATAGCCGGTGTATTTTCTAAGATAGACTTGAGGTCTGGTTATCACCAGTAGCGAGTAAAGGAGTTAGGCATACAGAAAATGGCTTTCTGAACTTGATATGGGCATTATGAGTTCCTGGTCATGCCTTTTGGTCTAACAAATGTACCAGCAGCCTTTATGTCACTCATTAACACAGTATTTCACACATACTTGGACAAGTTTATTATCGTGTTTGTAGATGAAATTCTGGTCTATTCAAATAATGAAGAAGAGCATGTGAAGCACCTGTCCATTACTCATCAAGTTCTGAGAGAAAATCAACTATTTGCCAAATTCTCAAAGTGTGACTTCTGGTTGAAGGAGGTAAACTTCTTAGGTCATATTATCTCAAAGGCCAGAATTACAATGGATCCATCAAAAGCAAAAGCAGTCACTGATTGGCAACAACATCTAACAACTGCACCAGTTTTGACCCTGCCAAATGGTAATGAAGGATTCGTAGTCTTCAGTGATGCGTCTCTGTTGGGTTTAGGATGCGTCCTTATGTAAGAAGGTAACTTGGTAGCCTATGCATCTCGTCAATTTAAGATTCATGAGAAAAATTATGCAACCCATGACATGGAAATGGCAGCAGTGGTTTTTGAGCTGAAAATTTTGAGACACTACTTGTATGGAGCCCAGTTCCAAGTCTTCACTGACTACTAGAGTTTGAAGTATATCTTCACCTAGAATGATCTTAACCTTCGGCAGAGGTGGTGGCTAGAGTATATGAAGGACTACGACTTTCAAATCTTATACCATCTAGGGAAAGCGAATGTGGTAGCAAACGTGTTGAGTCAGAAGGGCAAGGTGGACAAAAGTTAGCAGCTATCTAGACTTTAGGCCTTGTCAGCAGAAGTGGTAGCTATCAACCCAGTGGAGAAACTAACAGTCATACTGGCAAATTTGGTTGTTTCCAATGATTTAGTTGATCGTGTTATGCTAGCACAAATGGGTGATGAGGAGCTGAATGAAATGTTGGACATGATTAGTGACATTGTAGCTAATTCCAGTAGTGTGATCAGATTTAGAGGAAGGTGTGTGTACCCAAGGATGATGCACTAAGATGAAATATCTTGGAGGAGGCTCATTGCTCAAAGTTCTCGATACACCCACCCTGGACTTACTAAAATGTATCAGGATTTAAAGCGAACCTACTGGTGGATTGGGATGAAGAGGGATGTTGTGGATCTTGTCTCCAAGTGTCAGATTTGCCAACAGATCAAAGCCCAACATCAACTACCTGGAGGACTATTGCAACCTTTAGAAATACCAACCTGGAAATGGGAGTGTGTCACATGCGATTTTATTGCAAAGCTCCTAAGGACTCAGAAGAAGCATGACTCCATATGGGCAGTTGTAGACTAATTAACTAAAGTAGCTCACTTCATCCCCACGAAATCAATGAGGACGGCTGAATATCTGGAAGGATTGTATGTTGACAATATTGTCAAGTTGCATGGGATTCCAAAGGAGATAGTCTCCGGCCGCGATCTCCTATTCACCTCACATTTCTAGGAAGTTTTCCAAAAAGCTATGGGAACCCAAATCAAGTTGAGTACAACATATCATCCCCAAACTGATGGGCCAAGTGAGAGGACTATTCAAACTTTGGAAGATTTGTTAAGAGCTTGCTTTCTTGACTGTGGAGGTGACTGGGAGAAACACCTAGCCTTGGCTGAATTCACCTACAATAACTCTTACCAAGCCAGTATAGGGATGGCACTATTTGAAGCCTTATATGGTAGGCCTTGCAGATCTCTTCGTGCTGGCTGGAGTCTACCGAGGTAGTTATAGTTGGACCAGAGATGGTGAGGGAAGCAACTGAAAAGGTGAAACTCATTCAACAAAGACTTAAAGCAGCTCAGGATCGACAAAAGAGTTATGCTGCTACACGAAGGAAGGACCTAGAGTTCCAAGTTGGGGAGTTTGTGTACCTAAAGACATCTCCTACGAAGGGGGTGATCAGATTTAAAATATCAAGGAAGTTAAAGCCAAGATTCATAGGACCATTTCCAATCCTGGATTGAGTTGGGAATTGTGCATATAGATTAGCATTGCCACCAAGCCTAGTTGGAGTACACAATGTTTTCCATGTGTCAATGCTAAAGAAGTATGTACGGGATGAGGATCATATCATCACAAATTTTGAAGACTTAGAGCTACAATCGAATTTAACCTACGAGGAAAAGCCGATTCGCATCCTGGCAAGAGAAATAAAGACACTCAGGAACAAGGAAATTCCTTTGGTAAAGTATTGTAGAAAAATTAGGGTCACAGGAAGCTACATGGGAGACTAAACAAGAAATAGCAAGGAAATACCCTAGCCATTTTGTGGCATAAGAGTTTTATATTTGTAGTAGCATGAAGTGATCCCGAAGAAATGAA
This sequence comes from Piper betle, assembly GCA_033002965.1. NCBI lineage: Eukaryota > Viridiplantae > Streptophyta > Magnoliopsida > Piperales > Piperaceae > Piper > Piper betle. The sequence continues at coordinate 54,827 of JAURVB010013452.1, read as the reverse complement.
TAAAATTAATCATGATTGTTCTATTGCCCATTATAATATTTCGGGGACGAAATATTTCTAAGTTGGGGAGATTCTAAAGACTGTGGGAAAATAAATGGACACAGACGCGGTCTGGGAAGGACCGAACGTGTTATATTCTTTACCCGGTTAATTATTACCCATTTTATTATTTACTCGATTACTTGGTTAAGTGAAATACGGTGTTTTTACATACCCTTGCCGTCATTTCATTTTATTTTATGAAGCACGTCCTTCACCCTAGACTTCATTCGCATTTTCTTCTCTCCTCTTCCTTGTCAGAGCGAGCATCCTCCTTGTTTTGGGTATTTTCCCTATCTTCTTTTCTTTTTCTTTCTTCCATTGGCGAGCATGTAGAGTTCATGTTTAGACATCACTGTTAATTTATTTGTTGTTGTTGGTGGATATCATGATTTGTTTAATAACTGTTGATTTTAATGTTGTAAATTGTTATAAAAAAAATTACATTAATCTTAATTGATAATCCTGAGGATTAAGGTTTTAAATCAATAAGAAAACAAATTAATTTTTACACGACTGAGATCCATGGCCGAGAGTTCCCCTGTTCGGCTAGATGGGCAAGCACAGACAAAGCTTCACCGGGAATCGGTGGCGACGGCTGTTCCGACGTCGGAAGATGATCCTACTCTCTTCGTCTATCAGTGTATGGTCGATCTCACGTGTGTGGATGCCGGCATGGGGTGGTAAATGGCCAAAAACAGAGGACGACGGCAAAAACAAAGGCGACAGCGGTGGTTGAAGAAATCCTGCCGTTCTGGGTGGAGATGGGTTCCAATCTGGCTGGGAAAGGTCGATAGGGGATAGAGGGTGTCGAGGCGACCACCCAATTGATGTGGCAACGCTCGCCGGCGGTAGAATCGGCAACGCAAACACGTTGCTGGTGTGGCGATGCAAGCGTCGCGGCGGCTGGAAGGAGGCCGGAGTTGGTCAGGGTGACACCGGAATGGCATGGCATGGCTGGGCGGCGATGATTGACGGTGGGCGGAGACGATAACCGGTGGCTGGAGGGTGGCTGCAGTCGGGAATAGAGGATGGCGCCAGGGGAAGAAGAAGAAGAAGAAAATTCCCATGGGTGGCAAACTAGTAAATAATGCTTGACTTGACATAGCTCGAGTTAAATAATAATACCAACTCGTAATAAATCTTTAAAAATAATCATTTTAATGGGTTATTAAACTATAGTCAGGTAACAATCACAAACGTCGAACCTAAATAGTATAATGAAAATAAATAAAGTTCGAAACTTTATTGAGTCGAATAATTTAAAATAATTGTATTAATAATATTTATGAATTAAAATAACACAAATTATTCTAAATAATTTAATCGAACAAATTAATTAATTAAATTGGTATAAATTATATTAGTGATTAAAAAATTATAACCATAAAGTAAATCATCAAGAACGGGTTAAGTAATTATCACCGCAAAGGGAAATTAAATACTTATTTATTAGATAATAATTATTTCATCAATTGTTAATTATTAGTTATGATTTAGATAATTAATTTAAAATGACAAGTAGGACTTAAATGATTATATCACATGATAATTAATTATCTCAATAGATTTGTTGAGAATTTAATATCTAATATTTTTGAATTGTTAAATGTTATGTTGTCAAAAATTTTAATATATATATATATATATATATATATATATATATATATATATATATTACACATTTAGCTGCATGCATTCCTACTCGATTAAAATTATACTTATGTATAATTTTATATTCTCGTTCAGATTAGGATCGTTGGTCGCAGTCGTGAGTTCAAAATATCCCGGTCCGTATAATTATTTGAAATGTTGTGTTGTCTGTATAATTATTTGAAATGTTGTATTGTTTGTATAATTATGTGAAATGTTGTATTTTCCCAAGCTGGTAGCCTTTGTCAGCACTAATCTAAGAATGAACTGAGAGAAGATTTCTAATCTCAGAATGAACTAGGAGACAATGACTAATCTTAGAATGACATGGGAGACCACCTAATCAAAGAATGAACTGGGAGAAAATTTCTAATCTCAGAATGGCATGGGAGACAATTACTAATCTCAGAATGACCTGAGAGACATTTACAAATCTCAGAATGACTAGAGAGACTATAAAGACCGTGAAAAAAAAAAGACGCGAATGCGGTTCGGGAAGGACCGAACGTGTTATGTCCAATACCCAATTAATTCTACCCAGTTAATTATTATATTTTATTATTTACTCGGTTACCCGGTTACCCGGTTAAATGAAATATGGGTGTTTTCACATACCCTAGCCGTCATTTCATTTTATTTTATGAAGGACGTCCTCCACCCAAGCCTTCATTCGCATTTTCTTCTCCTCTTCCTTACTGGAGTGTCTTCTTCCTTGCTTAGGTATTCTTCCTATCTCCCTCTTCTTAATTTTCTTGCATGCATATTTTAATTGGATAATAAGCTTTATAATCATGAGGATTAGACTTTAAAATCAATAAGAAAGAAACTAAACACTACTATTGGCCGACAAGTCCACTGTTTCGGCGAGATGGGCAAGCACATGCAAAGTTTTGTCAGGAATCGGTGGCAACGGCCATTCCGACATCGGAAGATGATCCTACTCTCTTCGTCGATTAGTGTAGGGTCGATCTCCTGTGTATGGATGCCAGCCTGGGGTGGTAAATCGCCAAAAATAGAGGACGGCGGCAAAAACAGAGGTGACGGTGGTGGGTGAAGAAATTCGGCTGTCTTGGGTGGCGATGGGCCCCAATCTGGCCTGGCAAAGTTGATAGGTGGTCGAGGCGACCACCCAATTGAGGCGGCGACGGTCACCGGCATTGGAATCGGCAACACGAGCTCGCCGCTAGGCAGACGATGCAGGCGTTGCCGCGGCTAGAAGGCGACTAGAGTTGGTCGGGGCTGTAACGACCCGGCCCAAAGTGCAATGTAATGGGCCTAAGTCATTTCTTGAAAATGGTTAACCCAAGTTAAAGATCTATAGTCCATTCTTACTTATAAATAAGATCTTCTCTCAGTAGGTATTAGATGTGGGATTAAGTTGAGGGATCTCATAATCCACCCACCTTAGGAAATTTCGTCCCCAAAATTCCTACATTTGGCTCGTTGCTAACCCCAGCCCACGACCTTCTTTGGCTCGTGACTGGCAGCATATCCAACGTCCCTAGTCCAGCCCACCATCTAACACGTAACTAGGTTGCTCTGATACCACTTGTAATGACTTGTCATTTTACACGATATTGTGGGCCTTGCTGGCCATGTGTTACTCAAAATTTAACAAAAACCAACCCTATAATAACCAGTCCTAACCAGACTGGGTGCTACTTAAAAGGTTACATGAATAATATTAAAGCAACTAAGTCTAGAATTTCTAACTCAAAAGAACTTATGTTTTAATTGACAATGTATGAAGTAATTATCCTACAGTCTTGGACCGTTTCCCATAGCCACATTTATAACACAAGAGAAGTAAAAGAGAAGTCTGCTTATTATCTGTTCACCACCTGAGTTGGTAGAAGGACCAACCGTCACCTCTTAGTCTTTAGTTCTAGCTGCTAACCTGCTGAGGCAATTCCTATGTTAGTGATTAACCACTAAGCCGTATAATTAAATAAAACAAGTCCACAAACTCCCTATCATTATCTATAATAATGGCTGTTGTTGTAACACCCCGTTTCGGCTCACCCGTGAACCGACCCGGAAATGTCACCGGCGACCGAACCGTTCGCTAATCTACTAGATTCGGTTAAGCCGATCCAGGATCTACTCTCGGCGTTTCAAGATGGAGATGCAAATATGAAATGCATGAATGGGAACGATTGGGTTCTAACGGAGTCCTACATGCATGACTATGATGTACAAGCTAAAGAACAAGACAAAATAATAAATGAGAAACCAAAAGAAAGATATATAACTATTTTATGAAAATACGATAACACATAATAATCTACCATGACATTCAATCATTATCTCATTCGTTTTTACCTGAGCCGAGTCTGAACTCCAAGGCTCCCTACTCATTCATATTTATCAGTTCGTTTCATAACAAGTAATTCATTCACGCAAACACATCAAAATTATCATTTACATAACAATAACACACCATCATTATACATACGTTACACGCGGCAGGTACATGTGTGCGCGGTTCCGTGCTGCTCCTCCGCAGTCCCGACAGCTTTCATCGCTCGCATTCCTCACCTACATATATATAGAAAAACCGTCAGTAACGAGTGTTACCGGCCCGGAAAATAACTAATATCAATCTGGCACAGGAGAGCAAACTCTCCTGTTGAATCAAAACCATATACTTCCTCAAGAACTCTCATCAGGGCACATACGGGAGCCGTCGCTGTCGGGCCGTCGCCCTCGGGTCGACAGCGTCCCCCTATCTTTCTCATTCTCATACCTTGGCCATTTCTCTATCGCTTCTCGCATCAAATTTCATTCCTTACCGCCCTCTGCACCTTCCATATTACTCCTGGCCTTGAGCACAAAGGCCGAGCACTCTCAGGCAGTCGCCTTCAGTACCCTTTGAACCACAAGTCTAGACATGCGCTGCATTGCAGTACCCGTAAACCTCCACACTTCTCCGGGTTTGAGGAACTCAAAGGTGGAGTTGTCCGGATCCTTCGGGAACGAAGTGGGTTCTCCCCAGCTCCAGAGCCCGCTCTTCCGGGCACACGCCCTATCTGAAGACGTGGCCGCAAGTAACCCTCATTCCATCTCTCACCGAAAACACGAAAACTATATATATATAAGGCCTGGGTTGGGATTTATACAATAGGCCCGAAGGCAACTTGAGCTGGATCTGAAGTTCTAAAACAAACTCGAGGGATCTCATCCTCGAGGGTTATTAATCCGAAAAAAGAACTGTTGGCTAAATGGCCCGAGTTAAGTGGGATCCGATAAAACGCCACTTAACTCGTCCTGCACATGATAAATCAAATACACAATGGAGTAGCGTAAAAACAGAGAACGAGTCCTAAACGGACCTGGTAGAAGCTCCAAACGGGTCCACGCGCCTAGGCGGCGAGCTCCTACACCGTACCTACACAATCAAGCTAAAAACTAACGCCCGCATGATGAATCACACATCCTATAGCATGCACACACAATCAACACAATCACTCATCAATCAACACACATCAACCTATATCAATTCTAGCAAGTCTACTTAGGCTAGTTTGCATTAGATCATGATCATTACCTAGTTACCCTAATTAATTTCTTAGCCTCCATTTTTAACACCACTCAATCAAACAAATTTCATATTTTATCCTTAATCAAATCTACATTTATATATATTATTATAACACACAATTCACCAATCCTAGCATGCAATTCTAATAATCAATACTTTCAAATAATTAAATTAAAATAAATTATACCTCGCGTCGTCGAAAATCGGCGACGGCTAGGGTTTTCGTTTCGTGGCTCGAAACTCGAATTCGGCACCTAGCGGCGTCCGAAGTCCGATCAGATTGGACCGGGTGCGTTCGGCGGATGATCCGGCGAATTTCCCACGAATCCAATTTTCCGGCGGTTCCGGCGGTTTTCCGGCGAGTGTCGGCGGTTTTCCGGCGGATTCCGGCGGTTTTCCGGCGACGATTCGGGACGGGGCAATCAAGGGGTCTATCGGCACCAGCTCGACGAGCTTGGTCCGATGGTGGTGTCAAACAAGGTAGCCGAGGCGGCGATGGCCGTCGGCGGCGGCGTTGAAAATGGGCGGCGGCAGCGGTGTGCTCCGATCGGGGCTGCGGCCGGCCTCGACGGCGGTCGGGATGGTGGGGAAACGTCGGCGACGGCGAGGGGTGGTCGTCGGGGCCACAGCGGCGGCGGCGCGGCCCGGACGGCGGCGGAATCCGGCTCGGAGTGGCGGCGGCCGAGGTGGTTTCGTGGGGCGATTCCGGCGTTGTGGCGGCGAGATGGTGGCCGGGGTGGGTCGTGGCGGCACGGCGACTGCACGGCGGGGCGGGGCGGCGTTGATCGGCGGCTGTACGACGTCGGCGGCGGCGGCGGCGACAAGCACGAGGGGCGGCGAGGGTTTGGGTGAGAATGGTCGGGGAAGAAGAAAACTCACTCTAGTGGCAGATTCGTAAATACGTATTGACTCGATTCCTACTCGAGTCAAAATAATAGCTAGTTCATAATAAATTCTAAAAAAAATCTAGAAAAATATGGAAAAATTCTATAAAATAAAACAAACACAATAACATCCAAATGACATGCTCTATAACTAATAACCCACCCGAATATAATCAAACGCGTCCTAATGCGTTATTCGGCCTAAAACTATTCTACGATCAAATAAAAATAACAATCAATACTGCATACCTCCACATACTTGATAACCCATTTTTCATCATCTTTTAGGCGTTATCATCGTACATTTGAGCATACATGACCCTCATCGCTCATAACTCACAGCTGGCCTCAACTCAGCTCGCGGTCCATGAAGCTGACTCGATTCGAACCGACGGTTGAACCGACTGGTTCACTCCCGTAAAACTCTGGCTCGAGTCACGGGTTTTACAACCTTCCCTCCTTAGAAAAATTTCGTCCTCGAAATTTTAACTAAGGAAGTTTCAACCATGTTCCTCATCTAAATGTACGTGTTGGCGTAGTATCTGGTTGTGAAGCTGGTTGCTCGAACAACTCCGGGTATCGCTTCCTCATCTCATCTTCTCGTTCCCACGTAGCTTCTTCAACTCCTCGTCGGGTCCATTGCACTCGTACTAGGGGAACTTCTTTTCTTCGGAGAATCTTCACTCTTCGGTCCACGATTTGGACTGCATCCTCTGGGTACGTCAGGTCCGGTTGCAGCTCTACCTCTTTGAAGCTGACAACATGAGAGTTGTCAGGGTGATACTTCTTCAACATTGACACGTGGAAGACATCATGCACAGCTGATAGGTGAGGAGGCAATGCTAGCCTATATGCCACTGGTCCAATGCGCTCAATCACGTCAAAGGGTCCAATATAGCGCGGACTGAGTTTCCCTCGCGCCCCGAATCTCGTGTTTCCCTTAGTCGGAGAGACCTTCAGGAGAACGTGATCTCCTAACGCGAAATGAACCTCACGTCTGCGCTGATCTGCGTAACTCTTTTGTCTATCTTGAGCTGACCTCATTCTTCTTCTAATCCTCATTACCACCTCTTGTGTCTGCTGGATCATTTCTGGCCCAACTACTACTGGTTCGCTGCCCTGCACCCAACACACTGGGGATCTGCATGGTCTACCGTACAGTGCTTCGAACGGTGCCATTCCAATCGTGGCCTGATAGCTGTTATTGTAGGAGAATTCCACCAGAGGTAGGTGTTCTTCCCAACTCCCTCCGAAATCCAGGATACATGCGCGAAGCAAGTCTTCCAGGGTCTGTATGGTTCTTTCCGTCTGTCCGTCTGTTTGAGGATGGAAAGCTGTGCTGAATCTCGATTCTGTGCCCATAGCTGCCTGAAAGGCCTTCCAAAATCGTGATGTGAACCTCGGATCCCTGTCTGATATGATCTCCCGTGGTACGCCGTGTAACCTGACTATCTGATCTCTATACAGCGTAGCCAATGTGGTCAGTGGGTAATCCATCCTGATCGGTATGAAGTGTACGCTCTTTGTAAGTCGATCCACTATGACCCATATAGCATCCTTTTGTTGGCGGGTCTTAGGTAAACCAACTACAAAGTCGTAAGCTATACTCTCCCACTTCCACTCTGGGGTTTCCAACGGTTGTAGCATTCCACCTGGACGTACGTGCTCGGCTTTCACTTGCTGGCATACCAAACATCTAGCCACTGTATCATATACTTCTCTCTTCATTCCTGGCCACCAATAGGTTCGTCGGACATCGTGGTACATCTTCACTCCACCTGGGTGTCCTGAGCATCTCGACGTGTGAGCTTCGTGAAGAATAGTACTTCGAAGTCCGGGATACTCTGGAACATTAGGCACGAATAGTCGGCCTCTCAATCTGACTAATCCGTCTGTATCCCTGGCCAATTCCTGATGTGTTCTGTGTTCCAACCATTGCTTCAACTGCGGATCTGCCTCCTGTGCAATCCGAATCTGCTCAAGCACGCTTGGCTGAATCGTAAGTCGCGCCATCATCCCAACTAACTGTCTCTGGCTCGTAGTGTGCTCGGTCACTGACAATGCTGCTAATCCTGCGGTGTACAAGAATCCTGGCTTCCTGCTCAATGCATCGGCTACCACATTCGCCTTGCCCTCATGGTATGCTATGTCGACCTCGTAATCAGCTAACATCTCCAACCATCTCCTCTGTCTGCTATTCAGATCCTTCTGCGTGAAGATATATTTCAGACTCTGGTGATCAGTTAGAAGTCTGAAAGATGTCCCATATAGATAGTGCCTCCATATTCTGAGAGCGAATATGACTGCAGCAAGCTCTAGGTCATGAGTAGGATAGTTACGCTCATGCACCTTGAGCTGACGAGATGCATAAGCAATAACCTTATCCTTCTGCATCAAAACACAACCTAAGCCAATCCCTGAGGCATCAGTATACACTACAAAATCCTCATGTCCCTCAGGCAATGCGAGGATAGGCGCCGAAGTCAACCTCTCCTTTAGCATCTTGAAACTCCGCTCACATTCGTCTGTCCATATGAACCGTTCCTCTTTCCTAGTCAGTCGCGTCAGAGGGGCTGCTATGGAAGAGAAGTCCTGAATGAACCGTCTGTAGTATCCAGCCAATCCCAGAAAACTCCGAACCTCCGTAGGTGTCTTCGGTTGTTCCCACTGCACTACTGCCTCTATCTTAGCTGGATCCACTGAGATGCCTGATGCTGAGATGATGTGGCCAAGAAAATTCACCTCTGACAACCAGAAACTGCACTTCAAAAATTTCCCATACAACCTATGCTCTCTTGCTCTCACAGTATTTTTATTACTTATGTCGAAGTCAATTTTGTCCAATAATTAGTTAGTGTATTATCTTAAACCCATAACCCATTAGAATAATTTTTTTTAAAGATTTATTACGAGTTCATATTATTTTTAACTCGAGTCGGTATCGAGTAAACCAGTATTTACAGATTTGCCACCGTGAGCTTCTTCTTCTTCTTCTTCTTCCCATCGGCACTCTCTTCTTCCAGCTTCGTCCTTGGCACAACTCTGATCACGCCCTCCTTCTTCTTCCCTATGACCCCTAATTGAACAACCATCTAAACATCCTAATCAAGCATCAACAACGAATTAAAACAGCCAAAGATGAAGCCTAACGTCCACGTTTTACAGCAGCTATCCAAGGCAACCATGTGCTACACCATGACGCCCAACTCCTGGCCTGTTCTTCTTCTCCCAGCCTCAAGACCCCCCTTTCTTGCACCTTGCTCCAATTCAGATGTTCCACGACCTGAGGCTAGCAACAAAACAGGAAAGATTGGCCACCTTTGGACGTTGCATGGAGTATGGTCGTTCTCCCCACTTCTGCAGTTCGCCTCCACGAATTCCGACGAGAAGGCCGTCTGTTGTGGACTGTTTCGGCGGCCTGAACTACTGTGAAGGAACCCACGATGCTGTCGACGAAACACAACCGGTGTCTGAACGTCCATTACAGTACCTATTGCACCAGAACGTCGCCACTTCCATCACCCTTGCAACTCCGCCCCCTCACAGCGGCAATTCCGCCACCCAGTGGAAAACCAGGGACGTGGCGAGCTCTCCCTTCAACCCAACAGCAAGAGAGGTCGTCAGGGTGTAAGGAACAGTCTTGCAATTGTTCTTACGGTCGCCCATCTTGCCAAAGTTTTAGGCTACTCGGCTATGGACGGGATTCCAATTTCAGTTTTGTTTAGTTCTTTTCTCTTTGATTTACAACTTTAATTCTCATGTTTATCAAGTTTATTATCAATTAAAAAAAAATATGAATGCAAGAAAATGAAGAAGAGGGAGATAGTAAGGATACCCCAACCAAGGAAGAAACACCAGCAAAGAAGAGGAGGACTAGGCGGCTAAGGTGAGGAATACGCCCCTACACCCGTATGTGAAAAATGACGTCCTCTTTCAAAATTTATAAAAATGAAAATGATGGCTATGGTATGTGAAAACACCCCTATTTCACTTAATTGGGTAATCGGGTAAATAATAAAATGGGAAAATAATAAAATATAATAATTAACCGGGAAAGAATATAACATGTTCGGTCCTTTCTAGACCGAGTTGAAAATATTAAAAAAAATTTTTATTTTTATTTTTTCATTTTTTTCCACAATCTTTATAGGGGCACCACCGCAACGGCATGGCAGGGCTGAGCAGTGACGATTGATTGCAGCCGGAGACAATCGCTGGCAGAGACTGGAGGGTGGCTGCTGCTGGGAACAGGGGATGGCCCTGGGAAGAAGAAGCAGAAGAAAATTACCCTGGGTGGCAAACTTGTAAATAATGCTTGACTCGACACAGCTCGAGTTAAATTATAATAATAACTTGTAACTAACACTGGACTCGATACTGACTCGAGTTAAAAATAGTACGAAAAAGTGGTAAATCATTAAAATAATTATTTTAATTGGTTATGGATTAAAGTTACTAAATTAATTAATTATTGCATTAAATCGCCATGAGTAATAAAAAACGGTAATGATAAGAGGTCAATAATTAATGGGCACAACAAGTGATTAAATGAAATTGGAAGGTTGTAGTAATTAATAAAATAAAGATTTTACCTTTGCCATATTTAATTTAATATTAGGTAAATAAAGTGATTATTTTAATAACGAGTCAGTAATGTAGAAAATATGTTATAGAAATATAGTCGGGTAGAAATCACTCGCGTCGAAACTAAATATCATAATAAAAATAAATAAAGTTTGAAACTTCATAGAGTCGAATAAATTAAAATAATTTTATTAATAATATTTATGAATTAAAATAATACAAACTATTTTAAAATGTTTGATTGAATAACTAAATTAATTAAATTACTGTAAATAATAGTAGCGATTAAATATTATAACCGTCAACTAAATCATAAAGATTGGGGAAAAATAATTATTACCGCAAAGGAAAATTATATACTTGTTTATTAGTAATAATTATTTTTATCAACTATTAGGTATTAAATATGGTTTAGATAATTCATTTAAAATGTAAAGTAGGACTTAAATGATTATATCACATGAATAATTAATTATCTCACTATATTTGTTGAGAATTTAATATTTATATTTTTGAATTGTTACATTATATGTTGTCAAAATTTTAATAATGATATATATATATATATATTAGACATTTAGTTACATATATTTCTACTCGAATAAAATTTACTTATGTATAATTTTATAATCTCGTTCAAATTAGGATCATTGGTCATAGCTACGAGTTCCAAATATCGAGGTCCGTATAATTATTTAAAATGTTCTATATTGCCAAACTGGTATACTTATATAAAATGTTGTATTTCCCATAACTGGTATCACTATATTAAATGTTGTATTTTCCTAAACCGGTAGCCTTGTCGGCATTAATCTCAGAATGAGCTGGGAGAAAATTTCTAATCACACAATAAACTGAGAGACTATGACTAATCTCAAAATGAATTGGGAGACCACCTAATCTCAGAATGAGCTGGAGACTATGACTAATCTCAAAATAAACTTGGAGACTACGACTAATCTCAAAATGAGCATTGGGATAATTTCTAATCTCAGAATAAACTGGGAGACCATGACTAATCTCAAAATCAATTAGGAGACCACCTAATCTCAGAATGAGCTAGGAGACAATTTCTAATCTCAGAATGAACTGGGAGACTATAACTAATCTCAAAATGAATTGGCAGACCACTGTAATCTCAGAATGAGCTGGGAGACAATTTGTAATCTTAGAATGAACTAGGAGACTATGACTAATCTCAAAATTATGGGAGACCACCTAATCTCAGAATGAGCAGGGAAATAATTTCTAATCTTAGAATGGACTGGGAGACCATGACGAATCTCGAAATGAATTGGGAGACCACCTAATCTCAGAATGAGCTGGGAGAGAATTTCCTAATTTCAGAATGAGCTGAGAGACCGTGACTAATCTCAAAATGAATTGGGAGACCTCGTCATCTCAGAATGACTTGGGAGCACAATTTCTAATCTCAGAATGAACTAGGAGACTATGACTAACCTCAAAATAAATTGGGAGACCACCTAATCCCAGAATGAGCTGGGAGATAATTTCTAATCTCAAAATGATCTGGGAGACCATGACTAATCTCAAAATGAATTGGGAGACCACCTAATCTCAAAATGAGCTGGGAGACAATTTCTAATCTCAAAATGAACTTGGAGACTATGACTAACCTCAAAATGAATTGGGAGACCACCTAATCTTCGAGAATGGGAGACTATGACTAATCTCAAAATAGAATTGGGAGACTACCTAATCTCATAATGAGCAGTGGGATAATTTCTAATCTCAGAATGAACTGGGAGACCATGACTAATCTCAAAATCAATTAGGAGACCACCTAATCTCAGAATGAGCTAGGAGACAATTTCTAATCTCAGAATGAACTGGGAGACCATAACTAATCTCAAAATGAATTGGCGAGACCACCTAATCTCAGAATGAGCTGGGAGACAATTTGTAATCTTAGAATGAACTAGGAGACTATGACTAATCTCAAAATGATGGGAGACCACCTAATCTCAGAATGAGCATGGGAGACAATTTCTAATCTCTAGAATGGACTGGGAGACCATGACTGAATCTCGAAATGAATTGGGAGACCACCTAATCTCAGAATGAGCTGGGAGACAATTTCTAATTTCAGAATGAGCTGAGAGACCATGACTAATCTCAAAATGAATTGGGAGACCTCGCTCATCTCAGAATGAGCTTGGGAGACAATTTCTAATCTCAGAATGAACTGGGAGACTATGACTAATCTCAAAATGAATTGGGAGACCACCTAATCCCAGAATGAGCTGGGAGACAATTTCTAATCTCAGAATGAACTGGGAGACCATGACTAATCTCAAAATGAATTGGGAGACCACCTAATCTCAGAATGAGCTGGGAGACAATTTCCAATCTCAGAATGAACTTGGAGACTATGACTAATCTCAAAATGAATTGGGAGACCACCTAATCTCAGAATGGGAGACTATGACTAATCTCAAAATAAATTGGGAGACCACCTAATCCCAGAATGAGCTGGGAGATAATTTCTAATCTCAGAATGATCTGGGAGACCATGACTAATCTCAAAATGAATTGGGAGACCACCTAATCTCAGAATGAGCTGGGAGACAATTTCTAATCTCAGAATGAACTGGGAGACCATGACTAATCTCAAAATGAATTGGGAGACAATTTCTAATCTCAGAATGAACTGGGAGACTATGACTAATCTCAAAATGAATTGGGAGACCACCTAATCTCAGAATGAGCTGGGAGACAATTTCTAATCTCAGAATGAACTGGGAGACCATGACTAATCTCAGAATGAATTGGAAGACCACCTAATCTCAGAATGAGCTGGGAGACGACTTTTACTAATCTCAGAATGACCTGAGAGATAATTACTAAAGACTTGTGTAATAATAATAATAATAACAAGTGAAATGATAATAGGGATTATATTGACTTGTTTCATTTAATTATGCAGCTTAGTGGTTTTATCACTAACGCAGAATTGCCTTCGCAGGTGAGCAGCATTGGACTGAAGAATAGAAGTGTGGTTGGTGGTTCTTTTACCAACCTAGGTATGGTGAATCGATAATAAAAATTGGACTTCCTTATTATTCTCTTGTGTTATAAATGTGGCTATGGGAAACGGTCCGAGACTGTAGGACAGTTATTTTATATTTTAGAGAACATGATTTATTGTTATGATTTATATTATATGTTGCGAGACTTATTTGTTGTATTTAAATTCATGTTCTGGAATGTTACATTTACATTAACTATATTTTTAAGTAACACCCGGTCCGGTTCGGGCGGGTCGTTACAGGTGGTATCAGAGCCCGGTTTCCCACTAGCTCACATTTTATGACTCAAGTACCTTGTTGAAAAGTCCAATAATTATCTTTTCCCACTGTGTTGTGTTATGTAATTGACAAATTCATTCGCTAATAAACCTAAGTCATAACTGAAACAAGAACAGTACTAATGAACCATGATGGTTCGACGTTTCAGATGGCAGGCACTCGTAGACAGTCAAACCGATCTACTGCAGTCAAATTCGAACACAGAGAATGTATTGGCTCAAGATCCTGACGGCCATACAGGGACTGGCGCAGGCTTCAAAAAATACAAATTCTGTGGTTCAAAATATTGTTCAGCGGTTACCGGGAGTGGTAGCAGGGCATGGAGCCTCAAACTCGGCAGCGGGTCCCAGAATCACCCCAGATGGTGGTCAGGGGAGTGCCCAAGGGTGGGCAGGGTTAGCAGACCCGGGCGAGCGAGGGGAGCGTCCAAACCCAGTGCCACCGGTAGTCCGACAAGTGGTGCCGCCAGGGGTTGATGATAGTGACCGCTACACTGTGGAAAAGTTTCAGGAAGAATGTAGGTGAAATATTTATTGGAGGGATTGATCCAATGAAGGCGGAGAGCTGGATAGACATTACCGAAAAAGTGTTTAGGGCTCTGTCTGTGCCCCACCGCCATCAAGTGAGGTTGGCAACATGCATGCTTCAGGAGGAAGCATCTTACTGGTGGAAATCCATGGAAAGAAAAACCACATTCCATCGATGTGAGATTTCTTCCATCACGTGGGCAGAATTTGTGGCAGCTATCCTAACTAAACAACTCAACTGCCCATTGTTTGGTGAGGGTTGTAAAGCCTTTTTGGCTAACTTAGTTGAGTCTGAGTCAAAACCCAAAGAGTTGTCCATGATTCCTATGGTAGCAGAGTTTCCCGATGTATTCCCAGACGAACTTCCAGGGTTACCTCCTAAGTGGGCAGTGGAGTTCGCCATTGACCTAGCACCTGGAACAACACCAATTTCTAAAGCACCATACCGCATGGCTCCAGCAGAACTCAAGGAGTTGAAGAGTCAACTAGAAGAGTTGTTGCAGGTAGGCTTCATCCGACCAAGTACTTCACCCTGGGGAGCCCCTGTTCTTTTTGTGAAGAAGAAAGATGGATCACTTCGGCTGTGTATTGACTATCGAAAAATCAATCAAGTGACAGTCAAGAATCGGTACCCCTTACCGAGGATTGATGACTTGTTTGATCAGCTAAAAACAGCCGGAATATTTTCTAAGATAGACTTGCGGTCTGGTTATCACCAGTTGCGAGTAAAGGAGTCAGACATACAGAAAATGGCTTTCCGAACTCGGTATGGACATTATGAGTTTCTGGTTATGCCTTTTGGTCTAACAAATGCACCAGCGGCCTTTATGTCACTCATGAACACAGTATTCCACACATACCTGGACAAGTTTATTATCGTATTTGTGGATGACATTCTGGTCTATTCAAATAATGAAGAAGAGCATGTGAAGCACCTGTCTATTACTCTTCAAGTTCTGAGAGAACATCAACTGTTCGCCAAGCTCTCAAAGTGTGACTTCTGGATGAGGGAGGTAAATTTCCTTGGTCATATTGTCTCAAAGGCTGGAATTGCAGTGGATCCATCAAAAGTGAAAGCAGTCATTGATTGGCCACAACCTAAGTCAGTCACTGATATCAGAAGCTTCCTTGGTTTAGCGGGTTACTATAGGAAATTCATTAAAGACTTCTCCTTAGTAGCATCGCCGATGACCAAACTCACAAGGAAGGGGGTCAAGTTTGAATGGAGTAGTAAGTGTGAGGATAGTTTCCAGTCTCTAAAGAAGAGTTTAACAACTGCACCAGTCTTGACCCTGCCAAATGGTAATGAAGGATTCGTAGTCTTCAGTGATGCGTCTCGGTTGGGTTTAGGATGCGTCCTTATGCAAGAAGGTAAGGTGGTGGCCTATGCCTCTCGTCAATTGAAGATTCATGAGCAAAATTATGCAACCCATGACTTGGAACTGGCAGCAGTGGTTTTTGCCCTGAAGATTTGGAGACACTACTTGTATGGAGCCCAGTTCGAAGTCTTCACTGACCACCAGAGTTTGAAGTATATCTTCACCCAGAATGACCTTAACCTTCGACAGAGGCGGTGGATAGAATATTTGAAGGACTACGACTTCCAAATCTTATACCATCCAGGGAAAGCGAATGTGGTAGCCGACGCGTTGAGTCGGAAGGGCAAAGTGGACAAAAGTCAGCAGCTAGCTAGACTTTGGGCCATGTCAGCAGAAGTGGTAGCTATCAACCTGGTGGAGCAACTAACAGGCTTACTGGCAAATTTG
This sequence comes from Piper betle, assembly GCA_033002965.1. Lineage (NCBI taxonomy): Eukaryota > Viridiplantae > Streptophyta > Magnoliopsida > Piperales > Piperaceae > Piper > Piper betle. The sequence continues at coordinate 38,504 of JAURVB010013452.1, read as the reverse complement.
GTTGTTTCCAATGATTTAGTTGATCGTGTTAAGCTAGCACAAATGGGTGATGAGGAGCTGAATAAAATGTTGGACAAGATTCCTGACATTGTAGCTGATTCAAATAGTGTGATCAGATTTAGAGGAAGGTTGTGTGTACCCAAGGATAATGCACTGAGGCGGAATATCTTGGAGGAGGCTCATCGCTCAAAGTTCTCGATACACCCTGGAGTTACTAAAATGTATCAGGATTTAAAGCGAACCTACTGGTGGATTGGGATGAAGAGGGATGTTGTGGATTTTGTCTCTAAGTGTCAGACTTGCCAACAGATCAAAGCCCAACATCAACTACCTGGAGGACTATTGCAACCTTTAGAAATACCAACGTGGAAATGGGAGTGTGTCACATGCGATTTTATTTCAAAGCTCCCAAGAACTCAAAAGAAGCATGACTCCATATGGGTAGTTGTGGACCGACTAACTAAGGTAGCTCACTTCATCCCCACGAAATCAATGAGAACGGCGGAATACCTGGCAGGATTATATGTTGACAATATTGTCAAATTGCATGGGATTCCAAAGGAGATAGTCTCCGACCGCGATCCCCTATTCACCTCACATTTCTGGGAAGCTTTCCAAAAAGCCATGGGAACTCAAATTAAGTTGAGTACAACATATCATCCCCAAACTGATGGTCAGAGTGAGAGGACTATTCAAACTTTGGAAGATTTGTTAAGAGCTTGCATTCTTGACTGGGGAGGTGACTGGGAGAAACACTTAGCCTTGGCTGAATTCACCTACAATAACTCTTACCAAGCCAGTATAGGGATGGCACCATTTGAAGCCTTATATGGTAGGCCCTGTAGATCTCCATCGTGCTGGCTGGAGTCTACCGAAGCAGTTATAGTCGGGCCAGAGATGGTGAGGGAAGCAACTGAAAAGGTGAAACTCATTCAGCAAAGACTTAAGGCAGCTCAGGATCGACAAAAGAGTTATGCTGATACTCGAAGGAAGGACCTAGAGTTCCAAGTTGGGGAGTTTGTGTACCTAAAGACATCTCCTACGAAGGGGGTGATCAGATTTAAAATATCAGGGAAGTTGAAGCCAAGATTCATAGGACCGTTTCCAATCCTGGATCGAGTTGGGAATTGTGCATATAGATTAGCATTGCCACCAAGCCTAGCTGGAGTACACAATGTTTTCCATGTGTCAATGCTAAAGAAATATGTACGGGATGAGGATCATATCATCACAAATTTTGAAGACTTAGAGCTACAATCAAATTTAACCTACGAGGAAAAGCCGATCCGCATCCTGGCAAGAGAAATAAAGACACTCAGGAACAAGGAAATTCCTTTGGTAAAAGTATTGTGGAAAAATCAGGGGTCAGAGGAAGCTACATGGGAGACTGAACAAGAAATGGCAAGGAAATACCCTAGCCTGTTTGTGGCATAGGAGTTTTATATTTGTAGTGGCATGAACTGATCCCGAAGAAATAAATAAAGTTAATCATAATTGTTCTGTTGCCTGTTATGATATTTCGGGGACGAAATATTTCCAAGTTGGGGAGATTGTAAAGACCGTGAAAAAAAAAAGACGTCGAACGCGGTTCGGGAAGGACCGAAGCGTGTTATATCCAATACCCGGTTAATTCTACCCGGTTAATTATTATATTTTATTATTTACCCGGTTACCCGGTTAAATGAAATACAGGTGTTTTCACATACCCTAGCCGTCATTTCATTTTATTTTATGAAGGACGTCCTCCACCCTAGCCTTCATTCGCATTTTCTTCTCCTCTTCCTTACCGGCATGTCTTCTTCCTTGCTTAGGTATTCTTCCTATCTCCCTCTTCTTAATTTTCTTGCATGCATATTTTAATTTGATAATAAGCTTTATAATAGTGAGGATTAAAGTTTAAAATCAACAAGAAAGAAACTAAACACGACTATTGGCCGACGAGTCCACTGTTTCGGCGAGATGGGCAAGCACAGGCAAAGTTTCGCCGGGAATCGGTGGCGACGGTCATTCTGACATCGGAAGATGATCCTACTCTCTTTGTCGATTAGTGTAGGGTCAATCTCACATGTGTGGATGCCGGCCTGGGGTGGTAAATGGCCAAAAACAGAGGACGGCGGCAAAAACAGAGGCGACAGCGGTGGGTGAAGAAATCTGGCCGTCCTGGGTGGCGACAGGCTCCAATCAGGTCTGAGGAAGGTCGATAGGGGGTTGAGGGTGTCGAGGCGACCACCCAATTGAGGCGGCGACGCTCGCCGGCAGTGGAATCAGCGACGTGAGCACGCCGCTAGGGCAGGCAATGCTGGCGTCGCCGCGGCTGGAAGGCAGCCGGAGTTGGCATGGGCAACACCGCAACGGCATGGCAGGGCTGGGCGACGACGATTGATGGCGGCTGGAGACGATCGCCAGCGGCGGCTGGAGGGCGGCTGCTGCCGGGAACAGGGGATGGCACCGGGAAGAAGAAGAAGAAGAAAATTACCTTGGGTGGTAAACTTGTAAATAATGCTTGACTCGACACAGCTTGAGTTAAATAATAATAATCAACTCGTAAATAACACCTGACTCGATACCGACTCGAGTTAAAAATAGTACGAACATGTACTAAATCTTTAAAATAATTATTTTAATGGGTTATGGATTAAAGTTACTAAATTAATTAATTATTGTACGAAATCGCTACGAGTAATAAAAAAACGGTAATGATAAAAGGTCAATAATTAATCGGCACAACAAGTGATTAAATTAAATCGGACGGTTGGAAGTAATTAATAAAATAAAGATTTTACCTTTACCATATTAAATTTAATATTAGTTAAATAAAGTGATTATTTTAATAACGAGTCAGTAATGTAGAAAGTAGGTTATTAAACTATAGTCGGGTAGAAATCACTCGCGTCGAACCTAAATAGCATAATGAAAATAAATAAAGTTTAAAACTTTATAGAGTCGAATAAATTAAAATAATTGTATTAATAATATTTATGAATTAAAATATTACAAATTATTTTAAATAATTTGATTCAATAACTTAATTAATTAAATTACTAGTAAATAATAGTAGCAATTAAAAATTATAACCGTCAACTAAATCATCAAGATCGGGGTTAAGTAATTATCACCGTGAAGGAAAATTAAATACTTGTTTATTAGTAATAATTATTTTTATCAACTGTTAGGTATTAATTATGATTTAGATAATTAATTTAAAATGTAAAGTAGGACTTAAATGATTATATCACATGAATAATTAATTATCTCACTAGATTTGTTGAGAATTTAATATTTAATATTTTTGAATTGTTACATGATATATTGTCAACATTTTAATAATGATATATATATATATATATATATATATATATATATATATATTAGACATTTAGTTGCATGCATTTCCAATCGAATAAAATTATACTTAAGTATAATTTTATATTCTCGTTCAGATTATGATCAATGGTCACAGCTACAAGTTCGAAATATCCAGGTCCGTATAACTGTTTAAAATGTTGTATTTTCTCAAACTGGTATAATTATATAAAATATTGTATTTCCCCAAACTGGTATAACTATATGAAATGTTGTATTTTTCCAAACTGGTAGCCTTGTCGGCACTAATCTCAGAATGAGCTAGGAAACAATTTCTAATCTTAGAATGAATTAGGAGACCATGACTAATCTCAAAATGAATTGGGAGACCACCTAATCTCAGAATGAGCTACGGGACAATTTCTAATCTCAGAATGAATTGGGAAACTATGACTAATCTCAAAATGATGGGAGACCACCTAATCTCAGAATGAGGTGGGAAATAATTTCTAATCTCAGAATGGGCTAGGACACCATGACTAATCTCAAAATGAATTGGGAGACCACCTAATCTCAGAATGAGATGGGAGACAATTTTTAATCTTAGAATGAACTGGGAGACCATGACAAATTTCAAAATGAATTAGGAGACCACCTAATCTCAGAATGAGCAGGGAAAAATTTTCTATTCTCAGAATGAAATGGGAGACTATGACTAATCTCAAAATGAGTTGGGTGACCACCTAATCTAAGAATAAGTTGGGAGACAATTTCTAATCTCAGAATGATCTGGGAGACCATGACTAATCTCAAAATGAATTGGGAGACAACCTATTCTCAGAATGAGCTGGGAGACAATTTCTAATCTCAGAATGAACAGGGTGACTATGACTAGGGAGTCTATGACTAATCTCAAAATAAATTGGGAGACCATCTAATCTCAGAATGAGATGGGGGACAATTTCTAATCTCACAGTGAACTGGGAGACCATGACTAATCTCAAGATGAATTGGGAGACCACCTAATCTCAGAATGAGCTGGGAGATAATTTCTAATCTCAGAATGAATTGAGAGACCATGACCAATCTCAAAATGAATTGGAAGACCATATATCTCAGAATGACCTGAGAGATAATTACTAAAGACTTGTGTAATAATAATAATATTAAAAATGAGTGAAATGATAATAGGGATTTTATTGACTTGTTTCATTTAATTATGCGGCTTACTGGTTTTAACACTAACGCAGAATTGCCTTCATAGGTGAGCAGCATTGGACTGAAGAATAGAAGTGTGGTTGGTGGTTCTTTTACCAACCTAGGTATGGCTAATCGATAATAAAAATTGGACTTCCTTATTATTCTCTTATATTATAAATGTGGCTATGGGAAATGGTCCAAGACTGTGGGACAGTTATTTTATATTTTAGAGAACATGATTTATTGTTATGATTCATATTATATGTTGTGAGACTTATTTGTTGTATTTCAATTCATGTTCGGAAATGTTACAGTTACATTACCTATATTTTTAATGTAACACCCGGTCTAGGTTCGGGCGGGTCGTTAGAGAGACAATTACTAATCTCAGAATGGACTGGAGAGACTTTTACAAATCTTAGAATGATTTGAGAGACAATTACTAATCTTAGAATGACCTGAGAGATAATTACTAAAAGACTTGTGAAACGATAATCAAGATGGGTGAAATGATAATAGGGATTATATTGACTTGTTTAATTTAATTATGCGGCTTAGTGGTTTTATAACTAACTTGGAATTGCCTTTGCATGTGAGCAGTTTTAGACTGAAGAATAAATGTGACCCAGGTTTGGTGAATTGATAATAAAAAATTGGACTTCTTTTTTATTCTCTTATGTTATAAATGTGGCTATGGGAAATGGTCCGAGACTTTGGGACTGTTATTTTATATATTGTCATATGCTATCAGAACATGTTTTATTTTTATGATTTATAAACTTCAGACTTATTTGCAGTATTACAATTCATGTTCTGGAATATTATCGTTACATAAATTATATTGTTAGGTAACACTCGGTCCGGTTCAGGCGGGTTGTTACATGGACGGTGCATGAAAATGGCAAGGAAGTGGGGGCACTAGTAGTGGTACAACGGCTTTGGCTAGAGACCAGCAAGGGCAGCAATGTAGCAGCAAATTTGATAGAGGCACTCCAGTTATTGGGCAAGGATGAACAGGTACCCCTTTCCTTGGCGGCTGCAACGACACCGCAAGGCAGTGGTCATCATGGCTCCGGCTGGACTTCCTCCTTTTCGATTGGACAACTTGGTGAGACCACTCTAGCAGCGGAGCAGTGACACTCCAAGGAGACAAGGTGTTGGCAGCAAGCAGCAACGACACTCCAAGGGATTGGTGACGAGCAAAGCAGCAATGGGCAGTGATGACTCCAAGTCGGCAATCCTCCGGCATGCAGCAGCAATGGTGGTCGTAGGGTCCTTCATGACAGCAAGGTAGCGATTCTCCTCAAGCTTCCCGGTGATGCTTCAGCAGCAAGGAGGCAGCAGCAAGGTGGGCCTTGACAGGGCTCCTGTTCTCTTCACAAAGTAGTGGGAAGAACCGAAAGTAGTGGGAAGGAGCGGCAGGGAGGGCAGGAGGGGGAGGCGGCGACAGGGGTGGGAGGGGGAGGACAGGGAGGGAAGGGCCTGGCAGGGGGGCGGGAGGGGGGAGGAGGCGACGGGAGTGGGAGGGACGGAGGAGGGGTGAGGTTGAGGTATTTTTTTTAGGATCTGGCCCTTTCATGTAAATAGACAGCTCAGATCAAATTGGGTGTAAACTCCATGTTGTAGAAATCCTATTCTCATATATATATATATATATATATATATATATATATAGACAATGAGCCAATATTCATATCTTAAAAATTTGAAATTGATAACACAATGTCACCAATATACTTCGACTCAAAAAATTAATATAAGGTTAATTTAGGATACTTTGAGGGTCTATAGAGTGCCGATTTTTTATACATCATGGTCCCAAAATTACCAATTTGATATGTTTGAGACAAAATGCATTTCAATTCTAGACTGCGGCTTGCAAGGTGATTTTGGACAAAGCTGCCCCAACCCTTACAAATTGTAACAAAAAAAACAAATAATATCACCACTGGCCGCATCTAGTGGGGCGACGGGTCACACCAAGGGGTGTTCAGACGGCTTTGTCTTGACCGGATCTTTGGCCAAATCTAGTTGAGGCTCCTACACCACAACCATGATAAGGTTAGGACAATGCGCTTTGACCAAATCTGTAGATCTCATTGGGGGGCACCACCTTAACTAAATCTGGTCTGGGCAATGCCACCGTAACTAGGGTTACCAGACATCACCATCGGCAATTTATTATATTTTAAAAAATAATTCTTTTTGAAATTTAAAAATTTTATAATTTTTAATAAATTAAATATATTTTAAAATTAAAAAAATTTAAATAAAAATTAGTATAATATATTTTATAGAAAATAAAATAGTTATTTAATATTATATTTAAATTTGTCTTTTTTATAAAATATATTTATATATTATTATATTTATATTTTTTATTTTTAAAGTATGTTTAATTATTTAAAATTATAATTTTCAAATTTATAAAATTTATTTTTTAAATAAATAATAAATGGAGAGTAGTAATCTAATGTAAGACCTCACAACTAATTTGGTAGTAAAACCCTATCACTTCTAACCAAACTCATTAAATGTCTTTGTCACAATTTCATTATTTTAAGAATAAATGAGTTCACTTATATTGTAACAGCTTAGGGTTTTACCCGATTTTAGTTTTGTACAATTCAGGCAGTCTTGAGTTAGTTTGAGTGAACTCGATCTAGAGCAATTTTAAGAATATGAGTATGAAACCTGGATGACAATATGAGCATGTTATGGAGGCTGAGTATTCCCAACATTCATATGATAGTTTCAGTTATGATATAGTACAACATGAGTTAATAGCGTATACACGAGGTATACATATAATTTTTATAAGTTAGCCAGGATTTTAGGCCTAGATCTAGTCCTTTGCAGCATTTAGCATTTGTATGGGATATTTTCGGTATTTCATTTGCATGTAGCATAGAAATTTTTAGATAACTTGACTGTGCCCCTATGGGCTTAGATTGGTTTAGTTCAGGGTTTGAGGCCATTTAACCTTCTTGTCTTGATTCCTGCCTATATAGTCAATTTTATGACTCGATTCAGTTTTGACTTTAGATGGTTTCGAGTCGAGCTTTCCGTCCATATGTATGTTGAATATGCCCCTAGGTGGGCCCCACTAGGCCACGAGTTGTGGGACGTCCCAATCATGCCATGTGGCAAAATCTGAGCCGTATACTCAACCCTTATCTTCATCCATTGATTTCCATAGTTTCCACGATTTTGAAATTTTCCACCATTACTGCAGCCACCACTTTAGCTCGCCGTCGGTGAGACCCCGGCCATCCTTCGGCCATCCGTTTGGTACGGCCGTGGCTGCCTTGCGGCTGGCAATCGAGTTTTTGATCACTGTTCATCATCGCCACTGCTACCATTTGAGTCTTTTTCCGGTGCCAGCAAGTCACCTTCGGCAATCTGACCACCAACACAGTTTCCCCTTGCCGAGATCTTCCCTTTGTCGTGGCTACGATCACTACCAACGACGTTGCTGCTCCCGGCGGCGATACCGTTGCTGCTTCCGGTGGCGATACCGTTGCTTCCCGACGATCATCACCGCCATCACGTTCCTTGTCCTCCCCTCCATTGATCCTGACCTGCGGCGACCCCAGCCATGCTACCGTCAGCATTTTTCGGTGAAGGGAGCTGGCGGCCCTCCACTTGACTCATTTACCCGGTTCACCGTTCGCTTGCCCACAACCGCATCTGACTGCCCATGTTCGAGTATGATTATTCGAGTATTGTTAGTGTATGTGATCATGCCCAATCCGTGTCCGCGTCCAGCTACCTTGCCAGCACTATTTACTGACTCGACTGAGTCGACTGAGCTCAACTCGCATAGGCAGCCTAATTTTAGCCCGATATCAATGGTTTTTCTACCATTTTTCGTAATTCAAAAACCCTTACATTAGTTTATATGCATATTCACATTATTTCGTATAATTTGATATTATTAGTGTTTTTATTTATTTATTATTATCTATTATTTATTTATTTATTCATTATTATTTATTTATTTTTATTTATATGTTTATCTTATAAGACGTATGTTTATATGACTATTTGTTATTATTATAAGTACATTGACTTATTAATATTAGGTTTTTATTGTTTACTAAATTGTATATATTTATTTATTTACTTGTTCGTTGCGTGTATGCTATTATTTAGTTGTATTTAAGTACGTATTCTGTAATGATGACTATGATATTATTATTATTCATGATTAATTTAAATTAAATAATTTTTATTTATTTATTTATTAATACAATGATTATGTATTTATTTATTTAATTGCTTATATGATTACTAACACGAGTATATATAATATTTACTCGTGTTTAGCCATTTACGTCTATAGTATTTGCTATTATTTTTTTATTTACGTCTATAGTATATGCTATTAAAATTTTACTTGTATTTATTATCTATCTATTTATTCATTATTGTGTGTATGTATTTATTTATGATTTGTTATTACTTATTTTCGTTATTATGTCTTGATTTACGTGTTGTGTTTAGCGGTATGTTTATTTAGTGTAGTCCTTTTTTATTAGGATGCATTGATGATATGAGCACACACTATGAGCATGCATCAAATAGAGACATTAGTATTTTACTTAGCAGTGGGTTCCGATGTAGGCTTCGGAGTCTGAACTCGCCATAGATGTGTAGATACGCATGGAGCTTGGAACATAGGTCCGTAGGACTCTCCCTCTCCCCTTGACTCCTTACGTGTCAAGTTTAATCATGTTTTAAATGTAGGATGGCATCGGCGGCATTTTAGTGCATCCCTTCGATGTTAGGTCATTTAGTTGTGTTTTCTACGCATGTTTAATAAAACTACAAGGATGAGATCCCTTGTTGGTTTTTGAATTGAAGCTCTAGAAATGTATGATACAAGCCTCTTCCCTAAGCTTATTATATAAGTATGCGCATTTTTATGGATTTCACAAATAAGAGATATGTATGGACCGCACTAGTACTCCTTCAAACCGTGAGGTAGTCCGGTGTATGAGAGTACTGCGTAATGCAGCACATTTCTGGAATTTGTGGCACTAACTTAACTTTTCCTTTTGCTACTCAAGTACTGTGGTGGGTGATATGGAAGATGTGAGGGCGTAAGCGTTGTATGTATGAATATGATTATGAGCCGTGCATGCGAGCCAGCACTTGCTTAAGTATGTTGCTTACTGCCCAGTGTGAGGCAATCTTGATGTTTTATAAGTTTTCGTGGGGAATGGAATACCCATTTGCCAGTTTGTATTAGTTATTTTTCGAACCAGTAACATTCGTTTCTAACATTTTTGATATAATATATGTAGGTCTTGCAAATCATGAGGCGACTTTGGTGGGAGGCAGATAAACGCTATACACACTTAAGCTCAATGCAGTTAATTAGTTTATTATTTTTATTTATATTTGATGTGTTTGATGTGTATTTAACAATGTCTTCTATTCTCATGACACCAACAAGGTTGTTTCGATCTATTTCATTGACCAAGTCATACCGACTAACAACTTTAAACTTGACCCGACTCGATCGTAAAGTTTCTTATTTGGTTATTAAGTGAACTGAAATCGGGGTGTTACATATATATACTTTTTTAGTTGTCTAAGATCTTCACTAGCCACCACGACGTCAAGATCAGGGTGTAGAGGGTCTCTTCTAGGAATGCCACCCCGATCTGCTACAAGGGGCATGACAGGTGGTTATGTTAAAAATTTTGTTTGTCTTATAAGGGCGGGGGCAGTTTTAGGTAACACCCATAACTCAAGTAAGATTTTTACGTTAGTGAACCAGTCGGTTCACTAATTGGTTCGGGTTGAATTAGTTTCATGACACACGTGTTGAGCCAAGGTCGACCGTGTGTTATGAGCAATGAAGGTCAAGTGTACTCGAGTATATAATGATAACGTCAAAAAAATGATGAAAAATGAGTTATCGGAGTATTTAAGAGTATGTAGTTTTTTATATATATTTGATCGTGGAATTATTTTTAGGCCGAATAACATATTAGGATGCATTATCTAGTAGTTTGGGTAAGTTATTAGTTATAAAACATGTCATTTTGATGTTATTGAGTGTATTATATTTTATGGTATTTTCCATATTTTTTTGAATTTATTAGAAGTTAGTTATTATTTATGACTTGAGTCGGAGTCTAGTTAACTTTTAATTATGAAATCGCTACCCAACCCTTCACCTGATGCTTCCCCTCCCTCATCCGGATCGCCGCCCTGAATGTCGCCTCCGATCGACTCTGCCAGAGCCCTGCCGAGCATCCTCTCATCTTCTCGGTAGCTGCCCAGCCTCTACGATGAATGGGAGTTGTGCGATCGTGTAGCACTCCCGATGCCATTTTGCCACCGGCTGCTATCAGCGCTGTCTTCGCCCTCCCCATAGACACCCTTTGCTCTCCCCAATTGACTCAACCCACTGCCATGGTTGGCGACCATCAATGCCACTATCACCCTCACCACCACTATGAGCATGTCGAGCTCACCAAGTTAATGCCGACCCACAGCCCTGATCTCCTAGCTGGAAAAGTCTCCGGAAACCTCCAAAAAACCACCAAAAGCTGCCAGAAAACCGGATTTGATAAAATTTACCAAAAATTACCGGATTTTTTCTGAATTCATCTATCCAAACCCAATCAAACTTCGGACGCTGCTAGGAGCTGAATTAGAGTCCTGAACCGCGCAACAAACCCTAGTCACGAATTGTCGATGACATGATGTATAATTAACTATGACCTAATTATTTAAAATTGATAATTATTAGAACAACATGTTAGGATATGATTGATTGAGTTAGTAAAATTTTTTTATTGTAAATAAAAATGAATTTGCATGATTTTAATGATATGAAATAAATGCTCATGAACTGATTAAGTAATTTAAGTATTAATTGTTGATCACTATAACTTAGAAAATCATGACATGGATTGATGTGAGTGTGATATTAGATGCGTGAATGCATTATTCCGATAGTGTGCATTAGCTTTTAGTTTTGATGTGTAGGTACAAAATAAGAGCTTGTTGCCTAGGCGCGCGGACACGATTGGAACTTCTTCTAAGTCCATTTAGGACTCGCTTTTGGTTTGACTTCTCACTTTATCGTGATTTGTTTTAACATGTAAGCAGACATGTGAGTGTTGGATTTATCTTATCCCACTCCACATGGGCCATTTATTCATACGAATTTATGGATTGATAACTTTCAAGGATGAGATCCCCGAGTTTGTTTTTGAAAACTCAGATCCCGATCATGATGCATTCAGACCTACTATATTATATAGGGTGGTCCTTGAGGGGAAACTCTGTCCGTTTTGTTTTAAATATCATTATTTTTCAAACTTTTAATGAGTTTGTGTTGTTTTGAATATGGATTGCATATCATACCATTCATTTAGAACAACGTTAGAACCGAAACATCTCATCCATACATTAGATGATTGCATCACCATCTTGAGACGCTGAGGATAAATAAGGGTTGGCTTAACCGAATTAAATAGATTAGCGAATGGTTCAGTTACTGGTAGCATTTTAAATCCAGTTTGTTGGTAACCAAATTAGGGTGTTACATTTGCTAAAATCATATTAAAAGCTCTAACCTATGATTGAAATGCATTGTCTTAGATATTTTAAATTGATAATTTGGTACTCCAATGTCTAAAAAACTCCAAGCCGTCAGCTACGAACCATCCCTAGAGGTGTCTATCTGCTGAGTTTGGTTGGTGTACCAAACCCGTGCATTACTTTAAACCCGTGTATTTACCATTAAAATTTTTACTACCCGAACGCAAACAAGACCTGAACCAATTTAATAAACCTGAACCCAACCATTTAAAACTCGATTATGTTATAAAAAATAAAATTAAATAGAACTATAAAAATTAAATTAGAAATAAATATATAAAAAAATAAGGAGGTTAAATGGGCTACTACATAAAAAAAAGTTGAAAACATAATAATTTGACATATAAACACATCTATCTCTATAATAAAGTTTAAATCTTATTAATTATAATTTTATAAAAAGAAAGTATATTATTAAAATCGAGTAGTACGTATTCTATATCCAAAACCAAATTTCACTATTATAAAACTGGTATCCAATATGTAACACCCTATTTCGGTTCACCCAGTAACCAAACCAAAAATGCTACCGGCGAGTGAACCGTGCGCTAATCTATGTGATTCGGTTAAGTTGGCCCGGATCTAACTTCTGCATCTGAAGATGGTTATGCAAGTATTCAATGCATGGATGGGATACTTAGGCTCTATCGTGATTCTAGATGCATGCTATGATATGCCAACTATTTTTAAAACAACACAACTCATTAAAAGTTCCAAAATTAACGATTTTTTTAAAAAAAAAACAAAATGGATAGACTGTCTCCTAAAAGTGCAATAGGGACCACCCTCTCAACAATAAATTATATATATGGCAATAAAAGTGGAAAACATAGCAAAAACAAGATGCTTTCTTGCAACATTTCCATTCTAATCATTTGGATCTTCTTAGTTGAGTCTGGACTCCATTGCCAAACATATTCAGTTCTGTTCACAATTTTTAATCACATGCAAAACATTTCATCAAATCCACTCGTCATTTCCTGTAATAAAAATGTCATAACATTCAATTCACACCATTCACAGCAATTCATCACTGAACAATCTCCATTCCATTCGACAGGTACATGTGTGCATAGTACAACGCTGCTCATCCGTAGCCCTGACAACGATCAATTGTCTAGATTCTCGTCTACATATACAATTCAAAAACTTCAGTAACGAGTGTTACTAGTCTAGAAATAACTAATAAACAAATTGGCATAGGAGAGCTGATTCTCCTGTTAAATGAAATCATTCATATACTTTTGCATAGAATCTCTCACAAAGACACTAATCAGGAGCCATTGCCCCTGGCTTGACAACGTCTCATTCTGACACATCTCATACCTCGACAACTTTTAAAACTATCCCTTGCATAGGAAAATTAATTATCATAAAGCCCTCAATATTTTCTATATCACTCCTACCTGTGAGCACAAAGGTCGGGTACTTTCAGGCATGTGCCTTCAGTACCTTTCGAAACCACAAGTGTAGACATGTGTTGCATTGCAGTACCCGTAATCCTCTACACTTCTTTGAGTTTGAGGAACTAAAAGGTGGAGTTATCAAGATCCCTTGGGAATGAAACAACTGACTCACCAATCTACAGCCCGCTTTGAGTGGCACGCACCAACTCACGTAACATGTGAGTCGACTTTCCCTTTTCTCACATCACACTGGAAAACTCAAGAAAACAATATGTATGTAGGCTTGGGTAGGGATTGTAATATAGTAGGCCCAAAGGCATTGTGGTCTGGATTTAAGTTTTCAAAAACAAACTCTAGGGATGTCATCCTCGATGGTTATTAATCAGGAAATTTGTTTGACTAAATCGCCTGTGTGGAGTGGGATACAATAAATCCACTATTTGACACCTCCGCTTACATGTTAAAAACAAATTATGATAGAGTAAAGGAGTCAAACCAGAAGCGAGTCCTAAATAGATCTAGTAGAAGCTCCAATCATGTCCACGAGGCCTAGGAAGAGAGCTCGTACTCTTTACCTATACCTCAAAAATAAAGGCTAACACCCGCTATGATGCATTCACACATCCTACATCACACTCACATCAAGGCACTCATCACATCAAGTCACACACATCAATCCATATCATGATTTTTTAGGCTATGTTGCATTTGATTAACAATACATGTTTAATTTACTTAATTAGTTCTTTAGCATTTATTTTAATACAATTCAAATCATGCAAATTCGTTTTTATTTACGATAAAAATATTTATTACATCAATCAATCAAATCCTAGTATATTGTGCTAATAATTATCACTTTCAAAGTAATTAGGTTAGAGTTAATTATACCTCGCATAGATGGCAATTGGCGACGACTATAGTTTGTCGCACAGTTTCAGACTCAAATTCGCACAGTTCGATCGGGATCGGTTGGACGAATTTAGCAAAAATCCAGTGAATTTTAGTGAATCTGATTTTCCTGAAGTTTCTGGCGGTTTTTTGACAACTTATGGCGGCTTTCAAGTGGTTTTACGACGATTTTTTCAGCTCGGCGAGGTAATTGGGTGTAAAACCCACGATTCGAGTCAGGGTTTTATATTCAGAACCGGTCGGGTCGACTGTTATTTTTTCGAGTTGAGTCAGTTTCAGGACACGTGTACCGAGCCGACGTCGGTCGCGTGTATGAGCCATGAGGGTCATGTGTACCCAAGTATATAATGATAACGTCATGAACACAGCAGAAAAGAATGAGTTATCAGAATATATGAGAGTATGCAGTTCATTCTTTTTTATTATGATATATAATGGATCGTAGAATTAGTTTTAGGCCGTTTACCGCGTTAGGACGCGTTACGGGCATTTTGGGTGGGTTGATAGTCTTAGAGCATATCATTACGATGTTTGGTATTTGTTTGTTTTTACGGGATTTTTCCCGATTTTTATGAATTTTTTTAGGATTTAATACGACTTAGTTATTATACTTGACTCGAGTCAGAGACGAGTCAAGTAATATTTACGAGTTTGCCACCACACACACCCTCAACCCTTCCTTTCTTCTTCCCCCAAACCATCGCCCGCGCCGCCCCTGTTCGCGCGCCACCGCCGCCACGGCCGACGCCGCCTGGCTGCCGGTCGACGCCGCCCAGCCCGGCCACGGCGCCGCCTTGCTGGCCCGACCAAGTCCGGCCCCCACCGGGCCGCCGCGACGCGAGGAAGCCACGCCGCGACGCCGCGCCCGCGTGCGCTTCCGTCGCCGATTCCGTCACCGGCGACCAGCACCGCCGCGATCGGTCGGTAGCATCGACACCCTCGACCCCCTAGCGGCCTTCCCCGACCGGAGCGGAGGCCATCGCCGCCCTGGCCGGCCGGATTCTTCCCTCATCGCCGCCGCTCTGTTTTAGGCATTTTCCGGCGAGCCGCCACCTCCGTTGGCCGCGTCGACCTCGTAGATGGGTCGGGCTCGCCGAGCCGGTTCCGAGGGTACCCAACACAACCCCTTTCCGACCAGTAGACGCCGTAGGCGATGGTTGCCGGAAAACCACCGGAAGTCGCCGGAAAACCGCCAGTAGCTGCCGGAAAACCGCCGAAAAATCGGAATTTCTGGAATTCGCCGGAATTCACCGGATCTTCCGCGGGGCTCACCCAGTGGAGCCCGATCGAGCTTCGGACGCCGATGAGCGCCAAATTTGAGCTCCGGGACGCGCGACGGAACCCTAGCCGTCGCCGATTGCCGACGACGTGAGGTATAATTACCTCCGATTGATTTATTTAAAATTGATGATAATTGTTAGCATAGCATGCTAGGGTTGATTAATTATCATGATGAATATCAGAGTATGAATGAAGTTACATGATGTGATTGATAGTGCATGGAGGATAAGTAGTCTAGTGAGATAAGTAAATATGAGCATGTTAATCGAGTATGACGTAACTTAGAAAAACAGTATAAAATTGGTATGAATAGGATGACGTAGAATTATTTTTACATTATGATTACTTGATTGTTGATGGATGTTATTCGTATTGTGTGATGTTTGTTGAGTTTGATGCATCATTTAGTTAGCGGGCGTTAGTATCTAGTTTTGATGTGTAGGTACGAAGTAGGAGCTCGCCGCCTAGGCGCGATGACACGCTTGGAGCTTCCACCAGGTCCGTTTAGGACTCGTCTTGTTTTACGCTTTTCTATTGTATGTTTATGTTATTATTTGCAGGACGGGTTAAGTGGTGTTTTATTGGATCCCACTTAACTCGGGTCATTTAACCGAATATTTTCCGGATTAATAACCCCTCGAGGATGAGATCCCTCGAGGATGATTTCGAAAACAAGATCCACCACAAGTTGCCTTCGGGCCTATTATATGAATCCCTTCCCAGGCCTATATATATAGTTTTATCGAGTTTTCAGTGAGACGAGAGATGGAGAAACCGACTGCACGTACCATGCAGAGGATGCCGTGACAGTCAAAGCGGGCTCTGGATTAGTGCCAGCGGACTGTTCCATTCCCGAGGGATCCTGACAACTCCGCGTTTGAGTTCCTCACACCCGGAGAACGTGGAGGTTTACGGGTACTGTTTAGTACAGCGCATGTCCGGACTTGTGGTTCAAAGGGTACTAAAGGCGACTGCCTGAGAGTACTCGGCCTTCGTGCTCAAGGCCAGGAGAAATATGGAGGTAAGGAGAGGGCTTAGGATAAAGTTTCACGAGAAGTACTGAAAAAGAAGTGCTGAGAGTAGCACAGTACCAGCAGCAGTAAGTTCGGGATGCTACCGGGTCTGCAGCCCAGTGGCTCCTCAGTAGTGCCCTTCAGAGTGTTCTTGAGGAAGTATATGGTTTTCTTTCATATGAGAGTTTGCTCTCATAGCCAGCTTGTTATAGTTATTTTATTTTCCGGACCAGTAACACTTGTTACTGACGTGTTTTTATACTATATGTAGGTAATAATCACGAGTTGGAGGAGCCAGCTTGGACGAAGGAGCAATGAGGTCTTGTACACACACATGTTAGATTTCTGAATGTTTAATTTTGTGTTATTATGTTATTATATTGTGAATGACATGTTCAAATGCATGAGACATGATAGAATGTGAAATGATCAGAGTAGCGCAGCAAAAGTGTGATGGGTTAGGACCCAAAGTTCAGAGAATGATGAATATAATAGATTAGAAGTATGTGTGAATGCTATCGTTGCTATACGTATATATGTTTGAATATACGTTTTTGACAGGGTGGCCCCTAATTACATTTTTAGGGGAAATTCTGTCCCTTTTATTTTATAATTTTTACTAATTTTGATTGTAATTGTGTTAGTGTGAAGTTTAGGTTGCATGTCATCCATGTAGTATCATGTTAGGGTTTTATGAATTTATCCATGCATGACAAGTCGTATCTACATCTTAAGACGCCGAGATTGGATCCGTATGAGTTAGGTTCGGGTTAGCCAACCTAACCGGGGCCCCGTAACATGCCGGTTCGGTTCACGAGCGTGAACCGGATTTGGGGTGTTACATTGGGGCTATGGGTTGGCACCGGCTCAGCGAGCTCAACCCAATTATAGTGGTGGTCAAGGTGGCAAAAGCTGCAATGGTCATCGAAAAGAGCGGCGAGTCGGTTGGGGTATGTCAGCTTGTCTGATTGCTAGTTTTGGTGGCAGCCCTCGATGTGGGGGAAAGGGTATGGGGTTGAAGGGGAAGGCCTTGACAACACAGTGGTGGTGGATTAGCACAATTGGTAGCGAAAGGGCATCAGCAATCTCGGCGCGATCACACAACGTCAAGGCATCGTAGAAGCTAGGCGGCAGCTGGAAAGGCTGGGGTGCAGCTCGTCAGAGCTCTAGTGAAGGCAGCACGACAATTGGTGGTGGTGCCACAGCTGGAGGTGGCGTCGACGGCAACAATCAGGCCGACAATGGGGTGGAGAGGAAGAAAGGTCAGGGAAGGGTTTGGGTGTTGATTTCGTAATTAAAAGTTGACTCGACCTAAGTACAAAAAATAACTAACTCCTAATAAATTCATAAAAAATCCACAAAAATATGGGAAAATCCCATAAAATATAATACAATCCACAACATCAAAATGACATATTCTATAACTAATAACCCACCTAAACTACTATATAACGCATCCTAATGTGTTATTCAACTTAAAAATAATTCTACGATTAAATACATAAAAATTAACTAAATACTTTCATTTATTTTGATAACTCATTTCTCATCAATTTTTCTAACGTTATATCATCATATACTCGGGTATATTTGACCCTTATTGCTCATAACGAACAGCTGGCCTCAGTTCAGCATGCAGGTTATGAAACTGATTTGCCGAACTAAAGGTTGAATAACAATTCAATAATGTAGAACTCTGACTCGAGTCGTAGGTTTTAAACAATATCCTAAAATAAAACCTAATTATATAGATATCAAACCTAGTCTATTTGGATTTGGCTGGTCAGGTGCACCCGTAAACAATCCCTTGCACAGAGAACTATATATAATATATACTTGTAAAGGGGCTACTAAGAACTGGTCTGTTGTCAATAAACTTGGGAAGAATTTTATATCATTCCCCAAGAACTACAAAGTACACGAGGAGAGAGGGAGAGAAAAAAGGTATAGAGGGAGGAGCTAGTGATGGAGTAATGGTGGCTCGTGTGTCACGGTGTGGGGGCTTACTTCCCCTTCATGTCAACTTGGATGTGGGGAAACAACTCACGTTCATACCCGTAGGGCTGCTAAATGAGCGAGCAAGCCAAACTCAACTTGTGCTCGAACTCAACTCGAATAGCTCGTAGTATGAAAGGCATATCCAACAAAAAATGATATTAAATAATGCGGTGAGTGTGGATTGAACATTCAACCTTCAATTCTTTTGCCTAAGACTCCCAATTGAGCTATTATGCAATGTTAATATTTTATTGTATATAAATAAATATAACTACTTACAATGAAACACACACACACACACACACACACACACATATAAATATTATCTTAGACAGGGGCAAATAATATTTCTATTTCAAACTTTAGCCAATTAGTCCTAAATGGACTTGGCAGAAGCTCTGAGCATATCCTCGTGCCTAGGCAGCGGGCTCCTACTACACATCAAGCTAAAAGCTAACTCTCTAACTAAATGATGCATCAAACATCCTACACCATACACACACCAATCACACATTAATCCACATCATACATCAATCAGACATAAGTTTTCCAACACTATGTTGTATTAGATTATGACAATTATTTAGTTTACCTAATTAGTTCCTTAGCACTTGTTTTCATACACTTCAATTAGGCAAATTTCATATTTTTATTTATAATAAAATAGCAAACTGGTCAATTCATTAATCTTATCATGTTGTGCTAATTATTATCACCCTTAATAAATTAAGTCAGAGTTAATTATGTAACACCCCGTTTCAGTTCACCCGTGAACCAACCCAGAAATGTTACTGGCTACCGAATAGTTTGCTAATTTACTTGATTCGGTTAAGCTGACCCGGATCAGCCCTCTACGTCTTAAGATGATGATGTAGCATGAAAACCATGGATGAGATACATGGGTTCTAACGTTGTCCTACATGCATGCTATGATGTGAAAACAAGTAAACGAAGAAAAAAACAAATAAAAAGTTCAAACAAATATCTATTTTGAAAATGAAATGGATAGAGTTTCCCCTAAAAGTGCAATAGAGACTACCGTGTCAACGACAACAGTATATATTTATGGCAATAAAAATTATAAACACAGTCCAAGAATGGCATGTTTTTCACATTCTAGTTATCCTCGCTCTGGAGCTCACACGATTCATTCCCACTTTCCATTTTCATTCGCATGCATAATATTATGGCAGTTTACAGGGTATCATTCAAATTCATTATCTACATAGTTCAATACATCACCAATCATAGTCAGCAGGCACATGTGTGTGTGATTCAGTGTGGCTCCTCCACTGTCCCAATGGTACTCATTACTCGCGGTTCTCACCTACATATATAATAAAAAGACGTTAGTAACAAGTTTTACTGGTCAAGAAATAACTAATAACAACTGAAACATGAGAGCTAACCCTCATACGGGAGCCGCCGACTTTGGGTAGTAGTGTCCCCTTTCCATATTATTTTCTTTCCTTGGCCATTTAAACTATCCCCTTGCGTGGGAAAACATTTTCTTTCCTTTCAGCCATCTACATCCTCCATATTACTTCTAGCCTTGAGTACAGAGACCGAGTACTCTCAGGCATGTGTATTCAATGCCCTTTTATGCCACAAGTCTAGACATGCACAACACAGCAGTACTTGTAAACCTCCACACTTCTCTGGCTTTGAGGAACTCAAAGGTAGAGTTATCAAGATCCCTCGGGAGTGAAGTGGACGCTCACCATTTCCCTGAGCCCGCTTTGACAAATACACGCCCATCTCAAGATGTGGCCATCATTTTCCCTCGTCACACATCTAACTAAAAACGCGAAAAACTATATATACATATGCCTGAGTAGGGATTTCAATATAATAGGCCCGAAGGCATCGTGAGCTAGATCAAAGTTTCAAAAACAAATGTGAGGGACCTCATCCTTGAGGGTTATTAATCTAGAATTACGATCGGCTGAATGGCTCGTGTAGAGTGAGATACAATAAATCCACCACTCAACACGTCCACTTACCTGTTAAAACAAGTCACGATAGAATGAGACAATAAATCAATATCGAGTCCTAAACGGACCTGGTAGAAGCTTCGATAGTGTCTACTCGCCTAGGCAGCGAGCTCCTACTCAGTACATACACATCAAATCTTCAAGCTAATGCCCACTAACTGAATGATGTATCAAACTCATCAAGACAACACAATCACAACACAATCATCCATTAAACAATCAACAATCATTAGTATAAAAATAATTCTAACTGATCCTATTCATACCAATTTCAATATGTTTTTCTAAGTTACATTATGGACAATTAGTAGGCTCAGATTTAATTTACTTAGGTAGATCACTAACATCCATTTACTATTAAGTAAATAATGCAAATCATCACTTCATTCACAACCAGACATTTAACATGACAATTAATCAATCCTAGCATGCTCTGCTAATAACCATCAATTTTAAATAATTAAGTCGAAGGTAATTATACCTCTCATTGTTAGCAATCAGTGATGGCTAGGGTTTTGTTGTGCGTCTTAGAGATCGAATTTGGTGATCGGCAGCGCCCAAAGTTCGTTCAGGTTTGACTAAATGAGTTTGGAGGAAGATTCGGCGAATTCCAACGAATCCTGTTTTCCAGTGGTTTTTCGGAGGCGTTCTGGGGACAGTTGCCGGTGGCAGCTACTGGCAGGATAGTGGTCGTATTGGGTACTGTTGGCACCGGCTTGGCGGGCTCAACACACCTACAACGTGAATGTGGTCGGTGGAGGCGGCGGCTTGTCGGAAAATGACAAAAGAAGATTGTAAGCGGTGGGGTGTGAAGATCCGGCCGTTGAAGGCAGCATTGGGCTCCGCTCCGGTTTGGGAAGGTCATGGGAGGGTCAGTGTGTTTGAGGCAGCAGAGACGGTCACCGGCTCCAGGATCGGTGACGGGAACACGGCACTAGGGGGCAGCAATCCAGCATCGTGGTGGCTTGACGGCGGCCGGGGGTGCTCGGAGTGGCATGGCAATGGCGCGGCGGTGCTTGACGGGGTTGATTGGCGGCGGGGTGGCGTCAACGGCGATATGGTTGGGGGTGAAGAATGGAACTGCCCGGGGAGGAGGAGAAGAAATGTTTTGGTGGTGATATCGTAAATAAAACTTTACTTGACTCTGACTCGAGTGAAAAATAATAACTAACTCATAATAAATCTTTAAAAAATGTAGAAATGTAAAACCCATGATTCGAGTCATAGTTTTATAGCCTGAACCAGTCGGTTTGACCATTATTTTTAGTCAGGTCAATTTTAGAATACGTGTACTAAGTCGAGTCCAGTCTTTTGTCATGAACCATGAGAGTCATGTATGCCCAAGTATATATTGATAACGCCAGTAAGACAACAACAAAATCACTTATCAGAATATATGAGAGTATGCCAGATTTTTTCTTTATTTTTTTGAATTTTTTAGAATTACTACTCGTTAGTATTATTTTTCTAGATTCATAGTCGAGTCAAGTTTTAATTACTAGATGACCATTCATTTTTTTCACCGACCATTCATTTTTCTCACTGATGATTCATTTTTTCATCGACCATTCATTTTTCTCACAGACCATTTGTTTTTCTCACCGACCATTCCTTTTTCTCCCCAACCACTTGTTTTTCTCACTAATCACTCATTTTCTTCCCCCTAACATCTATGGATTCCACACCTCTGACACTGTCGCCTTCCAATTTCCACCATTTGCCTCACCCAACTTCCTTCTTCTTTTCTCCCTTCCCTCTTCCCCACAATCCTCACGGGAGCCGGCCACAACCTTGTTGCCGTTGCCACATCACTGGCGATTAGGCATAGAAATTTATCTGATTTTATTTGATTGTTTATGATTTTGGTGTGATTGTACATAGGTGTTGATTTAAATTTAAATGTACGTTAATGGATGATAATAATGCCTTAAAGTTTGAATTTAAATAGATGTTGTCTTGTATAGATTGATGAGGAGTGTAACATTCATGCATCATACTGAGCGTTAGTATTTAGTCTTAATGTGTAGGTATAGAGTAGAAGCTCACAGCCTAGGCATGAGGACATGGTCGGAGATTCTACAAGGTCCATTATGTCTCGTTTTCTATTTTACACTCTACTCTATTGTGTATTATTTTATTACTTGTAGGACAAGTTAAGTGGCATTTTATTGGATTCAACTTAACTCGGGTCATTTAATTAATTGATCTTCTAGATTAGTTACCCTTGAGGATGAGATCCCTCGAGCATGTTTTCGAAAACATGATCCACCACATGTTGCCTTTAGGTCTATTATATAAATCCCATCTTAGACCAATATATAGTTTTATCGAGTTTTCAGTGAGATTAGAGATGGGAAAACCGACTCATACGTACCATAAGCAGGTGCACGTGCCAGTCAAAGTGGGCTTTGGATTCGTGAGCGGGTTGTTCCATTCCTGAGGGATCCTGACAACTCTTGTTTGGAGTTCCTCACACCCAGAGAAATGTGGAGGTTTACGGGTAATGTTTAGTACAACGCATGTCTAGCTTGTGATTCAAAGGGTACTAAAGGCGACCGTATGAGAGTACTCGGTCTTCGTGCTCAAGGCTAGGAGAATTATGGAGGTAAGGAGAGGGCTTAGGATATACTAGTAGTCCTGAGGGACCAGCAAATGAAATGAAAAAATGTTGAGAGAGGCAACAATAGCAGCAGCATAGTTAGTTCGGGATGCTACCTCCCTGTGGCTCTTCAATAGGTGCCCTTCGGAGAGTTTACAAGAAGTATATAAATGTTTTCTTTCGTATGAGAGTTTGCTCTCATAGCTAACCTGATATTGGTTATATTTTGGACTAGTAACACAAATTACTGATGTGTTTTTATAATATATATAGGTGATGGTCATGAGTAGGATGAGCCAGCCTGGATGGAGGAGCAATGACGTCTCTTTCATACGCACATGTCAGATGATAACATGTTTAATATTTGAGGATGATGTAATGAAATGAAATACATGATGATGTGATGTGATATGATGAATGTTATAGTAGAAATATTGCTAACGATGACATGTTAATAAATATGTTTAGACATTGAATAAGTACATCAAGTAGGTGAAGGCCCAGAATTAATGAGAAATGTGAATAGAATGCCTAGATGGGTCAAGACCTAGTTAAGTAAGATAAATGTAAATCTAGGAGTTGAGTAAAGACTCAAGATTCAAAGTGATAGATACAGTAAATTAGAATTCCATGTGAATGAAAATATCTCATACATAACTAGGTTTTGAATTGACAAGGCCGCCCTTAATTGATAGAGCTGCCCTTAATTGAACTTTTGGGGGAGATTTTGTCTATTTTATTTTTTTCAAATTTTTAATAATTTCATTGTAATTGTTGTTGGTGTGTAAATTGGTTTTCATATCATTCATGTAGTAGCATGTTAATTTTGGTTTTGTGCACTCATCCATGCATTGGGATAGACATCTTCTATATCGGGATGCTGAGAGTAGATTTGCAGGGTTGGGTTCGGGTTAGTTGACCTAACCGGGACCAGTGACATTCTGGTTCAGTTCACGAGCAAGAACGAGCTGGATTTGGGGTGTTATAGTTTTGGTATCAAAGCAAACTCTCGGTCGATTCAGTTGGAAGATATTTTCATATGTGATGTATGTGTAAAGATTGCTCCAAGTCCAGCTGGTAGGTATATATTTCTGTCTTTGTTGCCATTGATTTACAGAGTTCTCACTAATGGGTAGTGTGGCAGTATGTTCAGGATTGGATTAGTGAGTAAGGGTAATCATGGTAAGAACTCGAAGTACACGGAACAGGACTCCATTGCCTCTTTCTCCCAGTAATGCTAGCCCTACTCATGTTCACAAAGAGACAGTGTCTAGCCAATCTAGAGCCACACCGCCACTAGGAAATCCCAGTGAGCCAAGCCAAGTAAGCCACTGTAGCAAAAGCCATTGTAGTGGAAGCCGCCATAGCATTAGAAGCCGTTAGATCGAAACGGAGGCTGCCATTGCACAGTTAGCAGAGGTACAAATGAAAATGCAATAGAGTCAGGAGGAATTCTGAACGAAACTATGACAAATAGCTCTCGCCGTAGCACAAATAGAGAAGAAATTAGCAATCGATGATGAGGCACGAGGGAAGCTTGCAGTTCCCATGGACCCTCTGCCGCCGCCTCCTCCTCCATTGTTACATCAGGGGACCATTCTTACAACAATTCCACCGGTCATCCCACTTCAAGGTGGAAGGTGTACAAAAGGTAGTGGACCTGGAGGAAATGACAGTGGATAGATAGGTGCCCCAACGTTTGGTAATACTCCAGTAGGGGCAGCATCACCATTTCCACAATTTGAGATTGGAGAAGGATCAAACAAATCGGTGAAGAGGCCAACAAAACCAAGGGCAAGGACAGAGAAGCAGTGATCAACAATCATCAAGACAGCAACAAAGGGGTTTGAATCAGAGAGGAATGATGGCTGCCATGACAGGAAAAGAACAGACAGCTTTCGATCAGATAGGAATATAGATAACACCACCTGTAGACTCATCCACTTTAGCACCACCATGGGCAATGGGGATGGACACAACCACAATTGTTGAAGCACTGGAGGATACGATGGACGTGATAGGCATACATGTATCTAGCTTTAGATTTCAGATTTAGTGGATAGCTATGAGAGCAAAGCCTCCTTGATTTAAAATTTCAAGAACAAAATTTTTATAAGGAGGGAAGATTGTAAAACCCATGACTCTAGTCACAATTTTATACTCAGAATCGGTCAGTTCGACTGTTATTTTCAGTCGGGTCAATTTTAGAACACGCGTACCGAGTTGAGGCCGGTCTTGTGTTATGAACCATGAGAGCAATGTATACCCCAGTATATGATGATAACATTAGTAAGACCACAGTAGAATGATTTATCGGAATATATGAGAGTATGCAAGATTTTTTCATTATTTACTTTAATTAAATCATTGAATTATTTTTAAGCCGAATAACGCATTAGTACGCCTTATGGGTAGTTTGGGTGGGTTGTTAGTTATAGACCATGTCATTGTAATGTTGTGATGTGTATTATGTTTAATGGGATTTTTCCCTATTTTTGGATTTTTTAGAATTATTACGAGTTAGCTAGAGTTAGAGTCGAGTCAAGTTTAATTACAAGATGACCATTCTTTTTTCTCACACACCATTCGTTTTCTCATTGACCATTCATTTTTCTCACCGACCATTTGTTTTTCATCAACTATTCATTTTTCTCACCGACCATTCATTTTTCTCCTCAACCACTCGTTTTTCTCACCGACCAATCATTTTTCCCCCTGACATCCATTTATTCCACACCTACGACATTGTCACTATCCAGTAGCCACCATCATCCTCTCCCAACTTCCTTCTTCTTTTTCTCCCTTCCCTCTTCCTCACCATCCTCACTCGAGCTAGCTACAACCTTGTCGCCGTCACTGCATGACTGACGGTTAGGTAAATAAATTTATCCAACTTTATTTAATTGTATTATGATTTTGGTATGATTGTAAATAGGTGTTGATTTAAATTTATATGCATGTAAATAGATGTTGTCTTGTATGAATTGATGAGGAGTGCAGCATTCATGCATCATACTGGGTGTTAGTATTTAGTCTTGATGTGTTGGTATGGAGTAGGAGTTGGCAGCCTAGGCTCGAGGACATGCTTAGAGCTTCTACCAGGTCCGTTAAGACTTGTTTTCTATTTTCCGCTCTACTCTATTGTGTATTGTTTTATTACTTGCAGGACGAGTTAAGTAGTATTTTTTGGATTCCACTTATCCCGGGTCATTTAATCCATCTATCTTTCGAATTAGTAACCCTCAAGGATGAGATCCTTCGAATATATTTTCAAAAAAAGATCCACTGCAAGTTGCTTAGGCCTATTATATAAATCCCTTCCTAGACCTATATATAATTTTATCGAGGTTTCAGTAAGATGAGAGATGGGAAAACTAACTTGTACATACCATGAGCGGGTGCACATGCCAGTCAAAGTGTACTTTGGATTAGTGAGCGGGCTATTCCAATCTTGAGGGATCCTGGCAACTCCCGTTTTGAGTTCCTCACACCTGGAAAAATGTGGAGGTTTACGGGTACTATTTAGTATAGCACATGTACTGGACTTGTGGTTCAAAGGATACTAAAGGTGATTGTGTGAGAATACTCAGTCTTCGTGCTCATGAAATGAAGAAATTCATAAAGAAAATCTTGGAATGCTACCGGGTTTGCAGCCAAGTAGCTCCTCAGTAAGTGCCCTTTAGAGAGTTCACGAGAAGAATATGAATGCTTTCTTTCATATGAGAGTTTACTCTCATAGCCAGTTTGATATTATTTATATTTTCGACCAGTAACACTCATTACTAACGTGTTTTTCTAATATAAGTAGGTGATGATAATGAGTAAGATGGGCTAGCCTGAACGAATGAGCTGTGATATCTCTTGCATACACACATGTCAGATGACAACATGTTTAATATTTGAGGATGATGTAATGAAATGCAATACATGAAGATGTAGTGTGATATGATGTATGCTACAATAGAAAGATTGCTAACGTTGACATGATAATAAATATGTTTAGACATTGAATAAGTACATTAAATAAGTGAAGGCTCAGAATTAATGAGAAATGTGAATAAAATGCATAGATGAGTCAAGATGAAATTAAGTAATATGAAGGTAAATCAGGAGTTGAGTCAAGACTCAAGATTCAAAGTGATTGATTCAAAATTAGAATTCTAGGTGAATGAAAATATCTAGTCTATATATATATATATATATATATATATATATATATATATATATATATATATATATATATTTGTATAAGTTGAATCGATAGGGCCGCCCTTAATTGCACATTTGGGGGAGATTCTATCTATTTTATTTTTTTGAAATATTTAATAATTTTAATGCAATTGTTGTTGTTGTGTAAATTGGTTTCTATGACATTCATGTAGTAGCATGTTAGGTTTATTATGATGCATTCATTCATTCATAGCAATAGATATCTTGCATCTCAAGATGTCGAGCATAGATCTGCATGGTTAGCCGACTTAACCTGGACCAGTGACATTATGGTTCGGTTTACGAGCGTGAACCGGATTTGGGGTGTTACAAGAAAAATATGGAAAAAAATTCCCAAAAATATATTACATTAACACCATAATGACATGCTCTATAACTAATAGCCCACTTAAATTGCCCTATAACACATCCTAATGCGTTATTCGGACTAAAAACAATTCTACGATCAAATACATTAAAAAATATATACTACATACTTTCATATACTCTAATAACTCATTTCTCACCATCATTTCGGCATTATCATCATATACTCTAGTACACTTGACGCACATTGGTCATACCTCACGACTGGCTCAACTCAGCACGTGGTTAATGAAACTGATTCTACTCAAACTGACGGTTGAACTGGTTGGTTTGTTAATGTAAAACTTTGACTCAAATCACAGGTTTTACAAATTATACCTTGCGTCACCAGTAATCGGCGATGGCTAGGGTTCGTTGCATGTCTCGGAGCTCGAATTTGGTGCTCGACAGCGTTCGAAGTTCTAACGGGTTTGATTGGATGAGTTCAGCGGAAGATCCGACAGGGAAGGGCGGCACTAGGCTCTACTCCAGTTGAGAAAGGTCGTGGGAGGGGGTCGGCGACATTGAGGTTGCGACTGGATGGCGTCGAGGGTTTGGTAAATAAAAGGTGTCAGGGAGAGAAGATGAGTGGTTGGGGGAGGAAATGAGTGGTTGGGTGGTGGGGAAACGAGTGGTCGGGTGGAGAAAAGGAGTGGTCGGGGGAAGAAGAGGAGTGGGTCAGGGGAGAAGATGAGTGTTCGGGGATAAGGTCGGGAGTCATCTCGTAAATAGAATATGACTCAACTCCTACTCAAGTCAAAAATAATACCTAAGTTGTGATAATTCCTAAAAAAATCCAAAACACTAGGGAAGAATCTCATAAAACATAATACACACCATAACATCAGAATGACATGCTCTATAACTAATAACCCACCCAAACTACCCATAACGTGTCCTAATGCGTTATTTAACAAAAAAATAATTCTACGATCTAATACTAAAATACATAAAGAAAATCTGGGTGTACTTTTATATATTCTGATAACTCATTCTATTGCTGTCTTACTGACAATATCATCATATACTTGGGCACACATGACACTCATGGTTCATAGAACATGACCGGCCTTGGCTCAGTGCACATGTTTTGAGTGAAAATAACAATTGAACTGACTACAAACTATAAAACCTTGACTCAAGTCACATATTTTACAACCTTCCCTCTTTATAAAAATTTTGTCTTTGAAATTTTAATTTAAGGAGGCTTTGCTCTTGTATCTATCTACTAAATCTAAAGTCTGAAGTGGGATGCGTGTATACTTGTCACGTCTGCCGTATCCTCCAATACGTCAACAATCGTGGCTGTGTCCATCGTCATTGCCTATGGTGGTGCTGAAGTGGACGGGTCTACTGGTGTTGTTATCCGTATTCCTCTCTGATCCAAAGCTATCTATTCTTGCCCTATCATGGCAGCCATCATTCCTCTCTGATTCAGACCCCTTTGTTGCTATCTCGATGACTCCTGATCACTGTTTCTCTATCCCATCCCTTGGTTTGTTGGCCTCTTAGTTGTTGCAATGGGGTAGCTGGAAGCATTAGTCGCTGTGGTGGTGCCTGAATGGCTGACTGTTGGTGATGAGCAGTCAAACATTCTACTACCCGATGTCTTGGTTAACCACATCTAATGCTTGCGTCTATACCCACTCTGCATATTCCTCTGTGATGACATCCTCCATTCTTCACGAATCATTCACATTACCACAATCTGAGATTTTTATCACTTGCCAATTTGTTTGTTATTCTCCAATCTCGAATTGCAGAAATGGTGATAGTACCCCTACTAGAGGATTACCAAACCTTGGGGCACATATCTTTCCACTATCATTTCCTCCAGGTCCACTACCCTCTGTACCCCTTCCTGCTTGATGTGGGATGATCGGTGGAATTGTTGTAGGAGTGGTCCCCTCATGTAGTGATGGAGGAGGCCGCGGCGAAGGGCCCATGGGAACTACAAGCTCCCCTTGTGCCTCATCATCCATAGCTAATTTCTTCTCTGTTTGTATTATGGTGAGAGCTATTTGTCATAATTTTGTTCAGAATTCCTATGACTCTGTTGCATCTGCATTTGTACCTCTACCAACCTTGCAATGGCAGCCTCTGTTTCGGTTGGACTGCTTCTAACGCTGCAGTGGCTTCTACTACAAGGGCTCCCGCTAAGGCTTCTTATTGAACCTGGCTCACTAGGATTTCCTGGCGGCGGTGTGGCTCTAGATAGGCTAGACACTGTCTCACTGTGAACATGAGTAGGGCTAGCTTGTCTTCCAGAAGGAGGCAATGGAGCCCTGTTTTGTGTCCCTCGAGTTCTTACCATGATTATCACTGATCCAATCCTTAAAATTCTGCCACACTACCACTGGTGAGAAATCAATATATCAAAGATAACAAGGACAAAAATATATACCTGCCAGCTAGACTTGGAGCAATTTATGCACACACATCACGTGTGAAAATATCTTCCAACTGAATATATCGAGAGTTTGTTTTGATACCAAAATTGTAACACCCAAAATCTGGTTCATACTCGGGAACTGAACCGAAATGTTACTAGTCCAAGTTAGGTAGGCTAACCTAAACCCAATTCGTCTGAATCTACTCTCGCCGTCTCAAGATTGAAGATGTCAATCGCTTTACATAGATGAATGCACCAAACCCTAACATGCTACTACATGGAAGATAGGACAAGTGGTTCACATACCAAAATGAGAATGATAAAATCGATAAAATTTGTAAAATGAAACAGACAGAGTATCCGATAAAAGTGTAATGAATGGCCACCCTGTCATATCAACATGTATACATATATATAAATATTTCATGCATTGACATTCACAAAATT
The DNA here is from genome assembly GCA_033002965.1 of Piper betle. Classification (NCBI taxonomy): domain Eukaryota; kingdom Viridiplantae; phylum Streptophyta; class Magnoliopsida; order Piperales; family Piperaceae; genus Piper; species Piper betle. The sequence goes on along the minus strand of JAURVB010013452.1, from coordinate 7,758 downwards.
ATAATCTACTGCATAAGTTATTCCGAATCTTAGGTCTCAACCCATCTGTGCATTCAATTCACTTTTTGCTTCCAATTATGAGCCTTACTTGTTGTACATGTATAATTTCTAAACATATTTACTAAAACATATGTATTCAAATGCACAATTAGAGATTCTGCTACTCACATCATATTCTCATACCTTGTGTAAAGACTTTGAATATATATATATATATATATTCGAACGCGGTCCGGGAAGGACCGAACGTGTTATATTCTTTATCCGGTTAATTATTAAATTTTATTATATATCCGGTTACTCAATTAATTGATTGAAATATGGATGTTTCCACATACCCTAGCCGTCATTAAAGTTGTAAATCAACAAGAAAAGAACTAAACTAAATGGTATACAACTGAAATTCCGCCATGGCCGACGAATCTGAAATGTTGGCAAATTGGGCGACTGTAAACAAGAATTTCAAGGCAGCCCTCACAACCCCGACGACCGCTCTGGTTGCTGGGTCGAAGGGATGGCTCGCCGTGTCCCTGGTTTCCGGTGGGTGGCGGAATTGCAACTGTGAGTGGGCGGAGTTGCAAGGGTGACGGAAGTGGCGACGTTCTGCTGCAACAGACGCTGTCATGGCAGTTTTAGAGGGTAGACGCTTAGCCTTGACGTTGGGTTGTCGTGTGGGGAGAAGGGAAGAGTTCCCGGCAGTGCTGCTGGCCGGACAGAGGGTCACCTTACGTCCCCGGCGGTGCTGCTGGCCAGGAGACGCGTGCCTTGGTGCAGCCAGGTGTCGCCTTGGGTAGCTGCTGTAAAACATGGACTTTAGGCTTCCAATTGGTTGCTGGAGAAGGTTGAAGTTGATGGAGGACGTGAATCTGGTTTTGGGTGCCAAGATAAGGCTGGGAGAAGAAGGACGAACCTGTTTTTGGAGAAGAGAAGAATGGCGACGGGAAGAAGAAGAAGAAGAAGGGTGGCAAACTTGTAAATATGGGTTGACTCGATATCGACTTGAGTTAAAAAATATATACTAACGCGTAATAAATCTTTAAAAATAATCATTTTAATGGGTTATGGGTAGAGTTACCAAACTAATTAATTATTGGACGAAATTGACATAGACATAAGTAATAAAAATACGGTATTGAAAATCGGTCAATAATTAATCGAAGCGTAATACAAGCGATTAAATTAAATGGAATAGTTATAAGTAATTAATAAAATAAAGATTTTAGCTTTACCATATTAAATTTAATATTAGGTAAATAAAGTGATTATTTTAATAACAAGTCAGTAATGTAGAAAATGGGTTATTAAACTATAATCGGGTAAGAAATCACAAGCGTCGAACCTAAATAACATAATAAAAATAAATAAAGTTCGAAACGTTATTTAGTTGAATAATTTAAAATAATTGTATTAGTAGTATCTTTGAATTAGAATAATGCAAATTAATTTAGTTAATTTAATCAAACGACTTAATTAATTAAATTACTATTAATAATGATAGCGACTAAAAATTATAACCGTAAACTAAATCATCAAGATCGTGGTTAAGTAATTATCATCTCAAAGGAAAATATACTAATAATAGTAATTAAATATTTGTTATCAGTTAATAATTATTTTATAAATTTATAAGTATTAATTATGATTTGCATAATTAATTTTAAATGTAAAGTAGGGCTTAAATGATTATGTCCCATGAATAATTAATTATCTCATAGATTTGTGGACAATTTAATATTTAATTTTTTGAAAATGATATATATATTAGACATTTAGTTGCATGCATTTCTACTTGAATAAAATTATACTTATGTATAATTTTATGTTCTCGTTCATATTAGGATTGTAGGTCACAACTGCAAGTTCACTTACAAACTATCCAGATCTGTATAATCATTTTGAATGTTGTATTTTCCCTAGTTAGCTATTTAGGTTCAATAAAAAATTTTGTAATATTTTAATTTAAAATATTATTAATACAATTATTTTAAATTATTCTACTTAATAAAGTTTTGAACTTTATTTATTTTCATTATGCTATTTAGGTTCGACACTTGTGATTGTTACCCGACTATAGTTTAAAAACTCATTTTCTACATTACTAACTCGTTATTAAAATAATCACTTTATTTACCTAATAATAAATTTAATATAGTAAAGGTAAAATCTTTATTTTATTAATTACTTATAACTATCTGATTTAATTTAATCGCTTGTATGATGCCGATTAATTATCGGCCGTTTATCATTATCGTATTTTTAATTACTTATGTCCATGTCGATTTCGTCAAATAATTAATTAGTTTAGTAACTTTAACCATAACCCATTAAAATGATTATTTTTAAAGATTTATTATGAGTTAGTATTATTTTTTTAACTCTAGTGGGTATCTAATCAACCCATATTTACAAAACTGCCACCGTCCTTCTTTTCATCTTCTTCTTCTTCTTCTTCCGGTCGCCATTCTTCTCTTCTCTAAAAACAGGTTTGTCCTTCTCCTCCAACCCTTATCTTGGCACCCAATTGAATCACCATCTAAACATCCCAACAAAGCATCAACAACAAGATAAGATCAGCAAGCGAGGAGGCCTCATGTGCGTGATTTACAGCAGCGATCCAAGACACCGTCCTGCACCAAACCAGGCATGTTCCTCTTCTTCCAGGCTCAAGACCTCTCCTTTCTTGCACCTTGCTCCAATTCATATGTTCCACGACCTCAGGCTGGCATCAAACAGGAAAGATTGGCCACCTTCGGACGTTCCATGAAGTGTGGTCGTTCTACCTACTTCTGCACATTGCTGCCATGAATTCCGGCGAGAAGGTGGTCTGTAGTGGATTATTCTTGTGGCCTGAACTACTGTGATGGAACCCATGATGCTGTCGACAAAGCACAACTAGCGTTGACCCCTCTGAAGCTTCCATTACAGCATCAATTGCAGCAGAACGTCGCCACTTCCGTCACCCTTGTAACTCTGCCCCCTCACAGCTGCAATTCCGCCACCCACCGGAAAACTAGGGATGTGGCGAGCCCTCCCTTCAACCCAGCAGCAAGAGAGGTCGTCGGGGTGTGAGAGACTGCCTTGTAATTGTTCTTACGGTCGCCCATCTTGCCAAAGTTTCAGGCTACTCGGCCATGGACGGGATTCCAATTTCAATTCAGTTTAGTTCTTTTCTTCTTGATTTACAACTTTAATTCCCATGATTAACAAGCTTACTATCAATTAAAAATATGCATCCAAGAAAATTAAAAAGAGGGAGGTAGGAAGGATACCCAAGCAAGGAAGAAACACCAGCAAGGAAGAGGAGAACTAGGCGGCTAAGGTGAGGAAGATGCCCCTACACCAGTATGTGAAAAATGACGTCGTCTTACAAATTTATAAAAAAGAAAATTGTGAGATCCCTCAACTTAGTCCCACATCTAATACCTACTGGGAGAAGATCCTGTTTATAAGTGGGAATGGACTATAAATCTTTAACTTCCGGGGTACCCATTTTAAAGAAATAACTTAGCCCATTACGTTGCACTTTGGGCTGGGTCGTTATAAATGGCATCAGAGCCGACCTGGTTCCATGTTAGATGGTGGGATGGACTAGGGACGTTGGCTAGGCTGCCGGTCACGGGCCAAAAAAGGTCACGGGCTAGGGATAGCAACGGGCCAAGACTAGAAACGTTGGCTAGGCTGCCGGTCACGGGCCAGAAAGGATGTGTGCTGGGGCTAGCAACGGGCCAAGAATAGGCATTTCGAGGACGAAATTTCCTAAGGTGGGTGGATTGTGAGATCCCTCAACTTAGTCCCACATCTAATACCTACTGGGAGGAGATCCTGTTTATAAGTGGGAATGGACTAGAAATCTTTAACTTCCGGGGTACCCATTTTAAAGAAATGACTTGGCCCATTACGTTGCACTTTGGGCCGGGTCGTTACAAAAATGATGGCTAGGGTTTATGAAAACACCCCTAGCCCCGTATTTTATTTAACCGTATAAATAATAAAATGGGTAAATAATTAACTAGTTAAAGAATATAACACATTCGGTCCTTCCTAGACTGGGTTCAGTCCTTCTCGGATAGTGTCCGCGTCCAATTTTTTTTCCACGGCCTTTACAAGTTTCATCCGACCAAGTACTTCACTCTGGGGAGCCCCTGCTCTTTTGTGAAGAAGAAAGATGGATCTCTTCGGCTGTGTATTGACTATCGACAAATCAATCACGTGACAGTCAAGAATCGGTACCCGTTACTGAAGATTGATGACATGTTTGATCAGCAAAAAATAGCCAGAGTATTTTCTAAGATTAGACTTGCAGTCTGGTTATCACCAGTTGCAAGTAAAGAAGTCAGATTTACAGAAAACAGCTTTCCAAACTCGGTATGGACATTATGAGTTTCTTATTATGCCTTTTCGTCTAACAAATGCACTAGCGGCCTTTATGTCACTCATGAACACAGTATTTCAGGCAGACTTGGACAAGTTTATTATCGTGTTTGTGGACAACATTTTTGTCTATTAAAATAATGAAGAAGAGCATGTGAAGCACCTGTCCAGTACCCTTCAAGTTCTGAGAGAACATCAACTGTTCGCCATGTTCTCAAAATGTAACTTTTTGTTGAAGGAGGTAAACTTCTTTGGACATATTATCTAAAAGTGAAAGCAGTCACTAATTGGCAACAACCAAAGTCAGTCACTAACATCAGAAGCTTTCATGGTTTAGCGTGTTACTACAGGAAATTGATTAAAGACATCTCCTTAGTAGCATCGCAAATGACCAAACTCACCTGGAAGGGTGTCAAGTTTGAATGGAGTAATAAGTGTGAAGAGAGTTTCCAGTCTCTAAAGAAGAGTCTAACAACTGCTCCACTCTTGACACTGCCAAATGGTAATGAAGAATTTGTAGTCTTTAGTGATGCATCCCTGTTAGGTTTAGGATGTGTCCTTTTGCAGGGAGGTAAAGTGGTTGCCTATGCCTCTCATCAATTGAAGAATCATGAGCAAAATTATGCAACCCATGACTTGGAGCTAGCAGCAGTGGTTTGCCCAGAAGATTTGGGGACACTACCTGTATGGAGCCCAGTTTGAAGTCTTCACTTACCACCAGAGTTTGAAGTATATCTTCACCCAAAATGCCCTTAACCTTCGACAGAGGTGGTGGCTAGAGTATTTGAAGGACTACGACTTCCAAATCTTATACCATCTAGAAAAAGTGAATGTTATAGCAGAGATGTAGAGTTGGAAGGGCAAGGTGGACAAAAGTCAGCAGCTAGCTAAACTTTAGGCCATGTTAGCAGAAGTGGTGGCTATCAACCCTGTGGAGCAACTAACAAGGTTACTGGCAAATTTGGTTATTTCCAATGATTTAATTGACTCGAGACTGGTCTGAACCAGGAAACTACAAGTGGGTAAAACCTTTACCCGAAGTTGGGTTTTCACAAACATAGAATGTATGCATAACGACCTGCCCATTCCGAGCCACAGGTCAAGTGTTACAATATGAAACTAAATGCCTTGTAAATTAATTTTCTATTAAATTATCTACGTCATGAATAAATACATGACGTAAAAATTTTAAATCGTACAAATTAAATTCATACTCAAAGAATTAGTTAAAGTTGAAATTTAAATTCATGTCATGAAAAAAATTATAATATAACCAATGTTTAGAATAATCTAAGACCAATGAAACGAACTAAAATCCCACTCTCATGCAAACAACCTATAAGTATAACAACATATAAGAAAAAAAAATTCTAATAACAGAGTCTTCCAATTGTCCCGACTCTACCTAACCTTCCATGCTCACACTTGCGGAAGTAATTTCACGCTAATGATAAAAATACTAAATCATATAATTACAAGAAACATGTTAGTATAGTCAACAACATCATTAATTGAGTCTTTTAGTGATTAAGAGCCTATGTTGAGCTCTTATTATGCCAGAGAGGTGACCGCCCCATCCAACTATACATACTGATATTTGCCTATAGTGCATAATGAGTCGTGTTCCGCCATTGCACCCTATCACCCATTTCAACATGGGGCCATGTATTCAATCTTTCAAGAATTTTAAGGGCGTAGCCCTGCGTCGGCCTAAGTCAATTCTTTGACCCCGATTATGCTCGGCGCATGATGGTTGAATGTGTGCTCAAGCCAACCAAGGTGGCCAAATAAGAATACATAACATTTCGCATAATTATACGGACCTGGAATTCTGATGAGGCACCCACAACTACAACACAATCCTAATCTGAATGGAAAAATAAAATTATATATAGATATAATTTTATACAAGAAAAAAATCATCCAATGAAATGACTTTATTATATGATGATTAAAAATCAACAAAATAAGCATGCAACACACAAAATATTAAACTTTAAATTTACAATATTTACAACTAGTCTGACGAGATAATTAATTATTCATGTGACACAATAAATTAAGTCATAATTTATCTTTCAAATTAATTATTCAAGCACAATTCACCCTTGATCAAACAATGAAATAATTATTAACTTACTAGCATGTATTTAATTATTAATATTAGAGTATTTTACTTAATGCACTAATTATGAAACGAAATAAATCATATTAAGATTACTTTCCTAGAAATGTAGGTTATTATTTAGACTTTTAATTAATATCAGACGTTATTACCTATTAAGAAATAACAGTTATTTATTCCGTTAATAATAACTTGGATATTTATTAATAACAATTTAATAAATTTTCACTAACTCTAATTAATTATCCTAAAATTAGTTAGATCATCTTATCTAATTATTTGATATAGCTAGTATTAAAATTCAAAGGATATCACTAATAAGATTATTTTAAATTATTTAACTCGATAAAGGTTCGAACTTTATTTATATAAACCCCAACTTTAGGTAATGGTTTTACCCACTTGTAGTTTACTTGTTTTAGACTAGTCTCGAGTTTGTTACTGGGTTTGGATTCTCCCCTTGCTTGCCCGAGTCTGCTAACCCTGCTCGCCCTTGGGCACTCCCCTGACCACCATCTTGGGGTGATTCTGGGACTTGCCTGTTGCCCGTCCTTGGGCACTCCCCTGACCACCATCTGGGGTGATTCTAGGACCCACTACGAGTTTGAGGCTCCATTCCCCGCTACCACTCCCAATATCTGCTAAACAATATTTTGAACCACAAAATTTGTATTTTCTGAAGCCTATGAATTCCAAGGGAGATGAGTCTCTGACAGAGATCCCCAATTCATGTCACATTTTTGGGAATTTTATCCAAAAGCTATGAGGACCCAAATCAAGTTAAGTACAGCATATCACCCCCAAACTGATGGTCAGAGTGAGAGGACCAATCAAACCTTGGAGGATTTGTTGAGAGCTTGCATCCTCGACTGGGGAGGAGATTGGGAGAAACACTTAGCCTTGGCTGAATTCACCTATAATAACTCTTACCAAGCCAGTATAGGAATCGGCACCGTTTGAAGCCTTATACGGTAGGCCTTGTCGATCTCCATCATGCTGGTTGGAGTCTACAGAGATGGTTATAGTCGGGCCAGAGATGGTGAGAGAAGCAGCTAAAAGGTGCAACTCATCCCAGCAAAGGCTTAAGGCAGCTCAGGATCGGCAGAAAAGTTATGCTGATACTCGAAGGAAGGACTTAGAATTCCAAGTTGGGGAGTTCGTCTACCTTAAGACCTCACCTAAAAAGGGAGTGATCAGATTTAGAACATCAGGGAAGTTAAAGCCAAGATTCATAGGACCATTTCCAATTTTGGATCGAATCG
>JAURVB010013451.1:0-55367 GCA_033002965.1 Piper betle | reverse complement strand
TAATAAAATAAAGAATTTCCCCTTTATCATATTAAATTTAATACTATATAGATAAAGTGATTATTTTCATAATGAGTTAATAAGGGGAGAAAATGGGTTATTAAAATATAATCGAGTAAAAATCACAAATTAATTGTATTAGTAATATTTTTAAATTAGGACAATACAAATTATTTTAAATAATTTAATCGAACAACTTAATTAATTAAATTACTATGAATAACGATAGCGATTAAAAATGATAACTGAAGGAAAAATACTCTCATAATAGTAATTAAATATTTATTCATAAGTTGATAATTATTTTACCAATTGTTAAGTGTGAATTATAATTTAGATAATTAATTTAAATTGTACAGTAGGACTTTTCTAAGTTCTGTGCCATGAGACAAATGTTACTATATGAAATTAAGAGTCTCATAAATTAATTTTCTAGATTTTAAATAAATCAACAACAATAAATTTATTATACAAATGTTTGGAATAATCTAAGCCATATGAACCGAACCAAAATCCCACTGCCATGCAAACAATCTCGAGAAGAGAATAATCTAATAATAAAGTCCTCTAGTTGTCCCAACTCTACCCATCCTTCCATATTCATACCTACGGAGGTAATTCCGCATTAGTGATAAAAACACTAAATCGTATATTTACAAGAAACAATTAATATATCCCACAACATCTGAATTACATCTTTTCGGAATTATGAGCCTATGCTGAGCTCTTAATATTGTAGGAGGGTGGTCGTCCAATCCAGCTACAATCCCATGTATGCTCACACACGCTACGTAGCCCTCAGCCTGTAGTTACCAATATTTGCCATTGATTCACCCTCTCGGTATCATAAGTGCATAATAAGCTGTCCTGCGCCGCTGCGCCCTGTCACCCCTTTTAGTATGGGGGCATGTATTTAATCTTTTAGGGGGTGCTGCCCTATGTCGGATTGAGTCAATTCATTGCCCCCGGTTTCGCTCGGCGCATGGTGGCCGAATATAAATTCAAGTCGACAAAGTGTAACGACCCGCCCGAACTGGACCGGGTGTTACTTAAAAATATAGTTAATGTAAATGTAGCATTCCAGAACATGAATTTAAATACAGCAAATAAGTCTCGCAACTTATAATATAAATCATAACAATAAATCATGTTCTCTAAAATAGAAAATAATTGTCCCACAGTCTCGGACCATTTCCCATAGCCACATTTATAACACAAGAGAATAATAGGGAAGTCTAATTTTTATTATCGATTCACCATACCTAGGTTGCTGAAAGAACCACCAACGACACATCTATTCTTTAGTCCAATGCTGCTCACCTGCGGAGGCAATTCCGCGTTAGTGATAAAACCACTAAGCCGTATAATTAAATGAAACAAGTCAATATAATCCCTATTATCATTTCACCCATTATTATTATTATTACACAAGTTTTTGGTAATTATCTCCCAGCTCATTCTGAGATTAGTTGGTCTCTCAAATCATTTTGAGTTTTGTCATGGTCTCCAGTTCATTCTGAGATTAGTAATTGTCTCCCAGCTCATTCTGAGATTAAGTGGTCTCTCAATTCATTTTGAGATTAGTCATGGTCCCCCAGTTCATTCTGAAATTAGAAATTGTCTCCCAGCTCATTCTGAGATTAGGTGGTCACCCAATTCATTTTGAGATTAGTGCCGACAAGTCTATCGGTTGGGGAAAATATAACATTTTATATAGTTATACGAGCTTGGGGAAATACAACATTTTATATAATTATACTAGTTTGGAAAAATACAACATTTCAAATAATTATACAAACCTGGATATTTCAAACTCTCAAGTGCAACCAATGATCCTAATCTGAAAGAGAACAAAAAATTATACATAAGTATAATTTTATTCGAGTAGAAGTGCATGTAGCTAAATATCTAATATATATATATATATATATATATATATATATATATATCATTTTCAAAAATATTAAATTATTCATGTGATATAATAATTTAAATTCTAGTTTGCATTTTAAATTTATCATCTAATCAGAATTAACACTTAATAAATGATAAAATAATTATCAACTTATAAACGAATATTTAATTACTATTTTAGTATATTTTCCTTCGATCATAATTTTTAATCGCTACTATAATTTATAGCAATCTAATTAATTAAGTTGTTCGATTAAATTTTTTAAAATATTTTGTATTATTTTAATTTATAAATATTATTAATTAAATTATTTTAAATTAATCGACTCTATAAAGTTTTGAACTTTATTTATTTTCATTATATAATTTAGGTTCGATGCTGGTGATTGTTACCCGACTATAGTTTAATAACCATTTTACCTAATATTAAATTTAATATTGTAAAGGTAAAATCTTTATTTTATTAATCCCTTATAAACATCCAATTTAAAATTAATTACTTATAGTATGGCGAATAATTATCGACCATTTATCATTACTATATTTTTTATTACTTATGTCCATGTCCTTTTCGTCCAATAATTAATTAGTTTAGGGACTTTAACCATAACCCATTAAAATGATTATTTTTTAAAGATTTATTATTACGAGTTAGTATTATTTTTCTAACTTGAGTCGGTATCAAGTCAACCCATATTTACAAAACTGCCACCTTTTTCTTCTTCCCATCGCCATTCTTCTCTTCTCCAAAAACAGGTTTGTCCTTCTCCTCCCACCCTTATCTTGGCACCCAATTGAACCACCATCTAAACATCCCAACAAAACATCAACAACAAGATAAAATCAGCAAGCGAGGAGGCCTCATGTGCGTGATTTACAGCAGTGATCCAAGACGTCGTCCTGCACCAAACCAGGCATGTTGCTCTTCTCCCAGCCTCAAGACCCCTCCTTTCTTGCACCTTGCTCCAATTCAAATGTTCCACGACCTTAGGCTGGCATCAAAATAGGAAAGATTGGCCACCTTTGGATGTTGCATGGAGTATGGTCTTTCTCCCCACTTCTGCACTTCGCCACCATGAATTTAGGCGAGAAGGTCATCCGTTGTGGACTGTTCCGGCGGCCTGAACTGCTCTGAAGGAACCCATGATGTTGTCGATGAAGCACAACTGGTGTCTACCCCTCTGAATGTCCATTACATCACCTATTGCAGCAGAACGTCGCCACTTCCGTCACCCATGCAACTCCACCCATTCACCGCTACAATTCCACCACCCACCGGAAACCAGGGACATAGCGAGCCATCCCTTTGACCCAGCAACCAGGGGGTCGTCGGGGGTGTGAGGGGAAGCCTTGTAAACTTGTTTACAGTTGCCCATCTCGCCAACAATTTGCACCCATCGGCCATGGACGGGATTTCAGTTTTCCAGTTTAGTTTAGTTCTTTTCTTTCTTGTTGATTTGAGACTTTAGTTACATGATTAACAAGCTTACTACCAATTAAAAGAATATGCATGCAAGAAAATTAAGAAGAGGGAAATAGGAAGGATACCCATATAAGAAAGAAGCCCCAGTAAGAAGAGGAGACCTAGGCGGCCAAGGTGAGGAAGATGCCTTACACCCGTATGTGAAAAATGACATCCTCTTTCAAATTTGTAAAAATGAAAATGACGGCTAGGGTATGTGAAAACACCCCTAGACACATACTTCATTTAACCGGGTAAATAATAAAATGAATAAATAATTAACCGGGTAAAGAATATAACACGTTTGGCCTTTCCCAGATAGCATTTTGTCCTTCACGGACAGCGTGCGCGTCCAACTTTTATTTTTTTCATGGTCTTTACACAAAGACTCCCACATAGTAATTTTTTAAGGGTGCTGCCCTGTGTCGGACTAAGCCAATTCTTGTACCCCGATTGTGCTAGGTGCATGGTGATCAAATGTGGACTCAGCCAACCAAGACTGCCAAATCAAAATATATAACATTTCAAGTAATTATACGAACATGAAATTGTGGTGTGCGACTATGACACAGAAGCTTAATATGGATGTAATTTCTCTAAAGATCAAATGTACTCACAAGTTATTAAGAGGATGTTTTGTTTAACAACAGAACTTTCCTTTATATAGAAGAATATGTGTAGAATTCAAGAAGTCACTACATTACATTTTATAAATATGTGGAATTCATAAAGTCATTTGTGTGATAATGTAAAGTCAAAAGTAACTATTAAGTTAATACAAATGGATGATAAATCCTAAAAATATTATAAATATCATTATACCGATATGATAAAGGTTAAAATTGATAATTTATAATTTTTTTGAAGAAATAATTTAATTAAATAATATTTACGGTTCATTCTAAGATTTACAGAACCCTAAATAAAATAATCTAATTATTTTTTCAAGGTTTTACACTAAGCGTGTCTTAGTGCCTAACTGGTGAACTTCTCCTCTTTACCTAATTGTCCATCATGTGGTGTCAAAAAATGGTTGTGGCCAGCTTGAGTAAGGGTCATGGGGGAAAAGAAAAGGAAGAGAAAGAAGAAGGAAGTTGGGTGAGAATGATGGTGGTGGTTGAATGGTGACAGTGGGACAAGTTATTACGAGTTTTACATACGAGTGGTCAGTTAGAAAAACAAATAAGTAGTTAAGAAAAATGAATGGTTGGTGAGAAAAATAAATAGGCATCTCGTCATTAAAACTTAACTCGACTAAAAAGAATGGTCGAACCGGCTGGTTCATTATATAAAACCCTGATTTGAATTATGGGTTTTACACATATAGAGGTATCAGGAGGGCTTAAGATATATGTTTTTTCCTTAGAGTGGGGCCAGTTATTGCCGAGAATGGCATGACACAATTTCAGTTCGGGATGCTGTCATTTTTACAGCTTAATGGCTCCTCAGTAAATGCCCTCTGAGAGTTTCCATGGAGATTATATATGGTTTTCCATGCCCGTAGAAATCAGATTTCTACTTCCCAGTTTTTATTAGTTATTTTTCGGAACAATAACACTTGTTACTGATTTTTCTGATTATATATGTAGGACTTGTGTTCCTGTGTTGGGTTGGCTTTGGTGGAAGAATGATATATACTACACACACTTGTGCTCAGTGCCTTGTTGTTTCCTTTCGTGTCATTTTATGCTTGATGCGTTTTCATCTATATTTAGTAATGTCTTCAACTCTCCGGATGCCAAAAGAGTTGTTTCAATCCGTTTATCATTCGAGTCTTGCAGATTGACTCATTTAAACATGACTTAACTCGATCATAACAATACTGATTCGGTTCTTAGGTGGACCGGTTCATTTGAAATATGTCCTGGAAAACTTACCCTAAGTTTATTTATATTTCAAATAGTTTTCTTTAGAGATGACTATTGGAAATATTGCACATGGAAAGAAACTATAGTGAGAAAGACAGGATTCATAGGAATCCTTGTTTATTACCATTAACCAGATCCAAACATGGTAGAAATAAAAAGGGGATGTTATAACAAAATTTTCCTCCTTTTAGCTCTCAGGCACTTCTAGGGAACAAATTTATTTGGTTGCATCATACTTATGGAATTGGTGAATTAGTTGGTCAAACCGGATTTGAACGTGCATTTGAACAGTTGGAGCAGAAGGGTATGTTACTGATTGAATATTTAGCCAAATTTATTAGTTTGGAGAGATTTGCTCCTGGTCTAGTAGCCACTAAAAAGATGTGAGCTGACCAATTCTTTGAGAGGTTGATCTACCCTATTAAGTAGAGACTAGCCATTGTGAAATATGAGGTCTTGAATGAAGTGGTTAGCGCGGCCTATAGGGAAGAAATAATCTATCAAAGTAGCATACTAGAGACAAGACAATTGGAACTCAAAAAATTTTGGGAAAGAAACACCAGAACCTGGAATAGATGTGGCATAAAGAGAAGAAACTGAAGGAGTCCAACATTATCATGAGGGGCACGTAATGTCTTTCAGATGCATAGGTTTGTGCTACATGTAAACGTCAACACTTTGATGAATGCAAACCAGATCAGGAAGTGAGTTCTAGTGTGGCTATCTGGGACATACGAAGAAGAAATGACCACAACTCAACCTGCATCTACAAACTCAGCGATCTTTTATTTAGCACCTGTGTTTTGGATGTGGAGTGGTTGGCAACATAAAGAGGAATTGGCCTTTTGAAACTCAGCAACAGAGCTTGTTGGAAGTTCCTCATCATCATTTTCAGTTGGCGGCTCTACATGGTCAGCAAGGGCTCCCACAAGGTAAAGGTCGAGGAGGTAGAAGGAGGAATCAGAATCATCAGCAAGGAGGTGCGATAAATGTTGTTGTTTCCATGCCTATTGTTCCATTAGTTGGATCAGCTACTCTGTCAACCATGGTGGCACTAACACTAGCTAAAGGGAAGATGTTTACTTCTAATATTGTTGATGCTTTGGCGGAGATTAAAGTTGTTGCATTTATTCTTTTTATTGGTTCCAAACTTGCTTTAGCATTATTTGATTCTAGGTATACATATTTTTTTGTTTAGCTTGGATTTGTTGATAAAGCGGGATTGGAAGTGGTGAGTGTAGGACATTCTTTGTTAGTAACCAGTCTTGCTGGTCACTGTGAAATATCGAACACAATTTTTTCATGGCCAATCTCTTTGTATTCTATATGGCAGAGCATGATATGATTTTTGGCATGGATTGGATGTCAGAGAATAGAGTGCTGATTGATTGTAAGAATAAGGTATATGTAAGAAAGGGTAGACGTTGCACTTTTCAAGCACAAATAAGGGATATTTCATCTGGATTTGTGGGCTATCACAAAATAATGATGTATATAGAATGAGGAAATGAAATGATTATGGTTTCCTTGGTGTCTTCTAACAAACAAACATCGGGGTATTATAAATCCTGTTGTTTCTGAATTGGATGATGTATTTCTAGATGATATTATTGGGTTGCTGCCAGAACGAGAGATAGACTTCACCATTGATCTCTTTAACTGGGATGACTTATGCATCCCGAATTTGGCTCGCTCACGAACCGAACCAGAACGTTATGGGTCCCGATTAATTCAGCTAACCAAAACATAACCTGTATGAATATACTCGACAGTTTAAGATGAAAGATACTAATCACTATGTATGGAGGAATGCACAGAACCCTAACATTCTACTACATTGATGGCATGACAACCAATTTACATGCCAAAATAATTATGATAAAAATCAAATAAAAATTTCTGAAATATGGACAGATTTTTCACTCAAAGTGCAATCAAGGGCCTGCTATTCTCAATTCAACCTTTATCATTCAATCTACACACTAATATATATTTCGGATTATATTATCACTATCTATTTCTATTTACTAAAATCTTCATCATATCATCTTTTATACTAGGCAATTTCATTACAAGAATTTCATTTTCATAATAACATAACAAACAACCAAAAGAGCCAAAATAAACATTCTATCGATGAACATTTGTGTGTGTGCAAGGTAGGTATTTGCTCCTCTGTCCAAGTCAGCATATTCTTTAACACCCAAAATTTGGTTCACACTTAGAACTAAACTGGAATGTCACTGGTTCCAGTTACGTCGGCTAACCCGAACCCAACCCTACGGATCTACTCTCGGCGTATCGAGATAGAAAATGTCTATCGTCATGCATGGATGAATGCACAAAAATAAACCTAACATGCTACTATATTGATGACATGTCAACCAATTTACATACCAAATAATTACGATAAAAATTGGTAAAAATTTGTAAAATTGGACAGGCTGAGTTTCCCCTGAAAGTACAATTAAGTGCCACCCAGTTAAATCAACATGTATATGTATGTAAATGATTAATAATACGTTCACACAATTCATTCAACTCTATAATTGATTTTTGTATTGAGTCTTGACTCAAATACTAATTTATTTTCATCTTACCTAACTAGGTCTTGACCTATCTATACATTCTATTCACATTTCTCATTAACACTGGGCCTTAACTTACTTGTTGTACTTATTCAATGTCTAAACATATTTATTAACTTGTCATCGTTAGCAGCATACATCATATCACACAATATCATCATGTCTAGCATTTCATTACATCATCCACAAATTATTAAACATGTTATCATTTGACAAGTACATGCATGAGATGCCAGTGCTCCTCCATCTAGGCTAGCTCATACTACTAATGATCATCCACTACATATATTATAAAAACACATCAGTAACAAGTTTTATTAGTCCAAAAATATAATTAATATCAAATTGGCTATGATAGCTCACTTTCAAATAAAGAAAACAATCATATACTTCTTGTGAACTCTCTAAAGGGAACCTACTGAGGAGCCACTAGGCTGCAAAGATCATCCTAAACTGACTGTTCTGCTATTGTTGATTTTCTCACCCAACTTCCTTCTCCTTCTTCTCCCATCCCCCATGACTGGCTTCGGCCACAACCTTATCGCCGTCATCGCATGACAGGCGATTATGTATGGAAACTTATAAGATTTTATTTGATTGCATTATGATCTTGGGGTGATTGTAAATAGATGTTGATTTAAATTTAAATGAATATTAACAGATGGGAAAACCGACTCGTACATACCATCTATGCATTCCTTGACCTAGATATAATTTATCATGTTTTTAGTGGGACGAGAGATTGGAAAACCGACTTGTATGTACCATAAGCGGGTGCACATGCCAGGAGAATTAGTGAGCCGCTCTAGATTATTGAGTGGGTTGTTCCAATCCCATGGGATCTTAACAACTTCCGTTTTGAGTTGCTCACACTCGAAGTAACATGGAGCTGTATGGGTACTATTTAGAATAGTGCACATCCAGGCTTATGGTTCAAACGGTACAAAAGGCGACTTGCTAAGAGTATTCGGTCTTCATGCTCAAGGCTAGGAGAAGTATGGAGGAAAGAAGAGGGCTTATACTAGTAGTCCTAAGGTATCAAAAAATGAGAAGAGAAAATACCGAGAGAGGCATTAACAGTAGCAGAGCAGTCAATTCAGGACCTAGTCTGTAGTTCAGTGGCTCCTCAGTAGGTTCCCTTTAGAAAGTTCACGAGAAGTACATGATTATTTTTCTTCATATGAATGCTTGCTCTCATAGCCAGTTTGGTATTAGTAATATTTTTAGACTAGTAACACTCATTACTGTCGTATTTTTTAATATATATAGCTGATGAACATGAGTTGGATGAGCCAACCAGGATGGAGGAGCAGTGACGTCTCTTTCATAAACACTTGTCAGATGATAGAATGTTTAATATTTTAATGATGATGTAATGAAATGCAATACTTGATGATCTGGTGTGATATTGTAACGACCCTGTAATGACCCAGCCCAAAGTGCAACGTAATTGGCTAAATCATTTCTTTAAAATGGGTACCCCGGAAGTTAAAGATCTATAGTCCATTCCCACTTATAAACAGGATCTTCTCCCAGTAGGTATTAGATGTGGGACTAAGTTGAGGGATCTCACAATCCACCCACCTTAGGAAATTTCGTCCCCGAAATGCCTATTATTGGCCCGTTGCTAGCCCCAGCCCACGTCCTTTCTGGCCCGTGACTGGCAGCCTAGCCAACATTTCTAGTCTTCGCCCATTGCTAACCCCAGCCCACGACCTTTTTTGGCCCGTGACCGGCAGCCTAGCCAAGGTCCCTAGTCCATCCCACCATCTAACACGGAACCAGGTCGGCTCTGATACCATTTGTAATAACCCAGCCCAAAGTGCAACGTAATGGGCTAAGTCATTTCTTTAAAATAGGTACCCTGGAAATTAAAGATCTATAGTCCATTCCCACTTACAAATACGATTTTCTCCCAGTAGGTATTAGATGTGGGACAAAGTTGAGGGATCTCACAATCCACCCACCTTAGGAAATTTCGTCCCCGAAATGCCTATATTTGGCCCGTTGCTAGCCCCAGCCCACGACCTTTCTGGCCCGTGACCGGCAGCCTAGCCAACGTACCTAATCCAGCCCACCATCTAACACGGAACCAGGTTGGCTCTGATACCATTTGTAACGACCCAGCCCAAAGTGCAACGTAATGGGCTAAGTCATTTCTTTAAAATGGGTACCCCGGAAGTTAAAGATCTATAGTCCATTCCCACTTATAAACAGGATCTTCTCCCAGTAGGTATTAGATGTGGGACTAAGTTGAGGGATCTCACAATCCACCCACCTTAAGAAATTTCGTCCCCGAAAAGCATATTATTGGCCCGTTGCTAGCCCCAGCCCACGTTCTTTTGGCCCGTGACCGGCACCCTAGCCAACGTTTCTAGTCTTGGCCCGTTGCTAACCCCAGCCCACGACCTTTTTGGCCTGTGACCGGCAGCCTAGCCAAAGTCCCTAGTCCATCCCACCATCTAACACGGAACCAGATCGGCTCTACTACCATTTGTAATAACCCAGCCCAAAGTGCAACGTAATGGGCTAAGTCATTTCTTTAAAATGGGTACCCCAGAAGATAAAGATCTTTAGTCCATTCCAACTTATAAATACGATCTTCTCCTAGTATGTATTAGATGTGGGACTGAGTTGAGGGATCTCACAATCCACCCACCTTAGGGAATTTCGTCGCCAAAATGCTTATATTTGGCCCGTTGCTAGCCCCAGCCCACGACCTTTCTGGCCCGTGACCGGCAGCCTAGCCAACGTATCTAATCCAGCCCACCATTTAACACGGAACCGGGTCGGCTCTAATACCATTTGTAACGACCTAGCCCAAAGTGCAATGTAATTGGCTAAGTCATCTCTTTAAAATGGGTACCCCGGAAGTTAAAGATCTATATTCCATTCCTACTTATAAACAAGATCTTCTCCCAGTAGGTATTAGATGTGGGACTAAGTTGAGGGATCTCACAATCCACCCACCTTAGGAAATTTCGACCCCGAAATGCCTATTATTTGCCCTTTTCTAGCCCAAGCCCACGTCCTTTTTGGCCCGTGACCGGCAGCCTAGCAAACGTTTCTAGTCTTGGCCCGTTGCTACCCCCAGCCCACGACCTTTTTTTGCCCAATACCGGCAGCCTAGCCAAGGTCCCTAGTCCATCCCACCATCTAACACGGACCCATGTCGGCTCTGATACCATTTGTAATAACCTAGCCCAAAGTGCAACGTAATGAGCTAAGTCATTTCTTTAAAATAGGTACCCCGGAAGTTAAAGATCTATAGTCCATTCCCACTTACAAATACGATTTTCTCCCAGTAGGTATTAGATGTGGGACAAAGTTGAGGGATCTCACAATCCACCCACCTTAGGGAATTTCGTCCCCGAAATGCCTATATTTGGCCCGTTGCTAGCCCCAGCCCACGACCTTTCTGGCCCGTGACCGGCAGCCTAGCCAACGTACCTAATCCAGCCCACCATTTAACACGGAACCAGGTTGGCTCTGATACCATTTGTAACGACCCAGCCCAAAGTGCAACGTAATGGGCTAAGTCGTCTCTTTAAAATGGGTACCCCGGAAGTTAAAGATCTATAGTCCATTCCCACTTATAAACAGGATCTTCTCCCAGTAGGTATTAGATGTGGGACTAAGTTGAGGGATCTCACAATCCACCCACCTTAAGAAATTTCGTCCCCGAAAAGCATATTATTGGCCCGTTGCTAGCCCCAGCCCACGTTCTTTTTGGCCCGTGACCGGCACCCTAGCCAACGTTTCTAGTCTTGGCCCATTGCTAACCCCAGCCCACGACCTTTTTTGGCCTGTGACCGGCAGCCTAGCCAAAGTCCCTAGTCCATCCCACCATCTAACACGGAACCAGATCGGCTCTACTACCATTTGTAATAACCCAGCCCAAAGTGCAACGTAATGGGCTAAGTCATTTCTTTAAAATGGGTACCCCAGAAGATAAAGATCTTTAGTCCATTCCAACTTATAAATACGATCTTCTCCTAGTATGTATTAGATGTGGGACTGAGTTGAGGGATCTCACAATCCACCCACCTTAGGGAATTTCGTCGCCAAAATGCTTATATTTGGCCCGTTGCTAGCCCCAGCCCACGACCTTTCTGGCCCGTGACCGGCAGCCTAGCCAACGTATCTAATCCAGCCCACCATTTAACACGGAACCGGGTCGGCTCTAATACCATTTGTAACGACCTAGCCCAAAGTGCAATGTAATGGGCTAAGTCATCTCTTTAAAATGGGTACCCCGGAAGTTAAAGATCTATATTCCATTCCTACTTATAAACAAGATCTTCTCCCAGTAGGTATTAGATGTGGGACTAAGTTGAGGGATCTCACAATCCACCCACCTTAGGAAATTTCGACCCCGAAATGCCTATTATTTGCCCTTTTCTAGCCCAAGCCCACGTCCTTTTTGGCCCGTGACCGGCAGCCTAGCAAACGTTTCTAGTCTTGGCCCGTTGCTACCCCCAGCCCACGACCTTTTTTTGCCCAATACCGGCAGCCTAGCCAAGGTCCCTAGTCCATCCCACCATCTAACACGGACCCATGTCGGCTCTGATACCATTTGTAATAACCTAGCCCAAAGTGCAACGTAATGAGCTAAGTCATTTCTTTAAAATGGGTACCTTGGAAGTTAAAGATCTATAGTCCATTCCCACTTATAAGTACGATCTTCTCCTAGTAGGTATTAGATGTGGGACTAAGTTGAGGGATCTCACAATCCACCCACCTTAGGAAATTTCGTCCCCGAAACGCCTATTATTGGCCCGTTGCCAACCCCAGCCCACGACCTTTCTGGCCCATGACCGGCAGCCTAGCCAACGTTTCTATTCTTGGCCCGTTGCTAACCCCAGCCCACGACCTTTTTTGGCCCGTGACCGGCAGCCTAGCCAAGGTCCCTTGTCCATCCCACCATCTAACACGGAACAAGGTCGGCTCTGATACCATTTGTAATAACCCAGCCCAAAGTGCAACGTAATGGGCTAAGTCATTTTTAAAATGGGTACCCCAGAAGTTAAAGATCAATAGTCCATTCCCACTTATAAACATGATCTTCTCCAAATAGGTATTAGATGTGGGACTAAGTTGAGGGAACTTACAATTTGTAACAACCTAGCCCAAAGTGCAACGTAATGGGCTAAGTAATTTCTTTAAAATGGGTACCCCGGACGTTAAAGATCTATACTCCATTCCCACTTATAAACAAGATCTTCTCCCATTAGGTATTAGATGTGGGACTAAGTTGAGGGATCTCACAATCCACCCACCTTAGGAAATTTCGTCCCCAAAATGCCAATTATAGGCCCGTTGCTTGCCCCAGCCCACGTTCTTTTTGGCCCGTGACCGGCAGCCTAGCCAACGTTTCTAATCTTTGCCCGTTGCTAACCCCATCCCATGACCTTTTTTGCCAAGTGACCGGCAGCCTAGCCAACATATAAACAGGATCTTCTCCCAGTAGGTATTAGATGTGGGACTAAGTTGAGGGATCTCACAATTTGTAACGACCCAGCCCAAAGTGCAACGTAATGGGCTAAGTCATTTTTAAAATGGGTACCCCGAAAGTTAAAGATCTATAGTCCATTCCCACTTATAAACAAGATCTTCCCCCAGTAGGTATTAAATGTGGGACTAAGTTGAGGGATCTCACAATTTACCCACCTTAGGAAATTTCTTCCCCGATATGCCTACTATTGGCCCGTTGCCAGTCCCAGCCCACGTACTTTTAGCCCGTGACCGGCAGCCTAGCCAACGTTTCTAGTCTTGGGCCATTACTAACCCCAGCCCACGACCTTTTTGGCCTGTGACCGGCAGCCTAGCCAAGGTCCCTAGTCCATCCCACCATCTAACACGTAACCAGGTCGGCTCTGAAACTATTTGTAATGACCCAGCCCAAAGTGCAACGTAATAGGCTAAGTCATATCTTTAAAATGGGTACCCCAGAAATTAAAAATCTATAGTCCATTCCCACTTATAAATACGATTTTCTCCCAGTAGGTAATAGATGTGGGACTAAGTTGAGGGATCTCAATATCCACACACCTTAGGGAATTTCGTCCCCGAAATACCTATATTTGGTCCGTTGCTAGCCCCAGCCCACGACCTTTCTGGCCCGTGACCGGCAGTCTAGCCAACGTTTCTAATCCAGCCCACCATTTAACACGGAACCAGGTTGGCTCTGATACTATTTTTAACGACCCAGCCCAAAGTGCAACGTAATAAGCTAAGTCATCTCTTAAAAATGGGTACCCCGGAAGTTAAAGATCTATAGTCCATTCCCACTGATAAACAGGATCTTATCCCAGTTGGTATTAGATGTGGGACTAAGTTGATGGATCTAACAATCCACCCACCTTAAGAAATTTCATCCCCGAAATGCCTATTATTGGCCCGTGACCGGCACCTTAGCCAACGTTTCTAGTCTTAGCCCGTTGCTAACCCCAGCCCACGACCTTTTTTTAGCCTGTGACCGGCAGCCTAGCCAAGGTCCCTAGTCCATCCCACCATCTAACACAGAACCAGATCGGCTTTGCTACCATTTGTAATAACCCAGCCCAAAGTGCAACGTAATGAGCTAAGTCATTTCTTTAAAATGGGTACCCCGGAAGTTAAAGATCTTTAGTCCATTCCAACTTATAAATACGATCTTCTCCTAGTAGGTATTAGATGTGGGACTAAGTTGAAGGATCTCACAATCCACCCACCTTAGGGAATTTCGTCCCCGAAATGCCTGTATTTGGCCCGTTGCTAGCCCCAGCCCACGACCTTTCTGGCCCGTGACCGGCAGCGTAGCAAACGTTTCTAATCCAGCCCACCATCTAACACGGAACCAGGTCGACTCTAATACCATTTGTAACAACCCAGCCCAAAGTACAACGTAATGGGCTAAGTCATTTCTTTAAAACAGGTACCCCGTTTGTAACAACCCAGCCGAAAGCACAATGTAATGGGCTAAGTCATTTCCTTAAAATGGGTACCCCGAAAGTTAAAGATCTATAGTGCATTCCCACTTATAAACAGGATCTTCTCTTAGTACGTATTAGATGTGGGACTAAGTTGAGGGATCTCACAATCCACCCACCTTAGGCAATTTCGTCCCCGAAATGCTTATTCTTGGCCCGTTGTTAGTCCCAGCCCATGACCTTTCTGGCCCGTGACCGATAGCCTATCCAACGTTCATAATCCAGCCCACCATCTAACACGGAACCATGTCGGCTCTGATACCATTTGTAACGACCTAGCCCAAAGTGCAACGTAATGGGCTAAGTCATTTCTTTAAAATGGGTACCCTGGAAGTTAAAGATCTCTAGTCCATTCCTACTTATAAACAGGATCTTCTCCCAGTAGGTATTAGGTGTGCGACTAAGTTGAGGGATCTCACAATCCACCCACCTTAGGATATTTCAGCCCCGAAATGCCTATATTTGGCCCGTTGCTAGCCCCAGCCCACGACCTTTCTGGCCCGTGACCGGCAGCCCAGCCAACGTTTCCTATCCAGCCCACCATTTAACACGGAACCAGGTCAGCTCTAATACCATTTGTAACGACCCAGCCCAAAGTACAATGTAATGGGCTAAGTCATTTCTTCAAAATGGGTACCCCGGAAGTTAAAGATCTATATTCCATTCCCACTTATAAACAAGATCTTCTCGCCGTAGGTATTAGATGTGGGACTAAGTTGAGGGATCTCACAATCTACCCACCTTAGGAAATTTCGTCCCCGAAATGCCTATTATTTGCCCGCTTCTAGCCCCAGCCCACGCCCATTTTGGCCGGTGACCGGCAGCGTAGCAAACGTTTCTAATCCAGCCTACCATATAACACGGAACCAGGTCGACTCTGATACCATTTATAACAATCCAGCCCAAAGTACAACGTAATGGGCTAAGTCATTTCTTAAAACAGGTACCCTATTTGTAACAACCCAGCCCAAAGCACAACGTAATGGGCTAAGTCTTTTCTTTAAAATGGGTTCCCCGAAAGTTAATGATCTATAGTCCATTCCCACTTATAAACAGGATCTTCTCCCAGTAGGTATTAGATGTGGGACTAAGTTGAGGGATATCAAAATCCACCCACCTTAGGATATTTCGTCCCCGAAATGCTTTTTTGGCCCGTTGCCAGCCCCAGCCTATGACCTTTCTGGCCCGTGACCGATAGCCTAGCCAACGTTCATAATCCAGCCCACCATCTAATTCGGAACCATGTCGGCTCTTATACCATTTATAACGACCCAGCCCAAAGTGCAACGTAATAGGCTAAGTCATTTATTTAAAATGGGTACCTTGGAAGGCAAAGATCTCTAGTCCATTCCCACTTATAAACAAGATCTTCTCCCAGTAGGTATTAGATGTGGGACTAAGTTGAGGGATCTCACAATCCACCCACCTTAAGAAATTTCGTCCCCGAAATGCATATTCTTGGCCAGTTGCTAACCCCAGCCCACGTCCTTTTTGTCCCGTGACTAGCAGCCTAGATAACGTTTCTATTCTTGGCCCGTTGCTAGCCCCAGACCACGACCTTTTTGGCCCATGACCGGCAGCCTAGCCAACGTCCCTAGTCCATCCCACCATCTAACACGGAACCAGATCGGCTCTACTACCATTTGTAATAACCCAGCCCAAAGTGCAACGTAATGGGCTAAGTCATTTCTTTAAAATGGGTACCCCAGAAGTTAAAGATCTATAATCCATTCCCACTTATAAACAGGATTTTCTCCCAGTAGGTATTAGATGTGGGACTAAGTTGAGGGATCTAACAATCCACCAACCTTAGGGAATTTCGTCCCCAAAATGCCTATTCTTGGCCCGTTGCTAGCCCCAGCCCACGACCTCTCTGGCCCATGACCGGCAGCCTAGCCAACGTTTCTAACCCAGCCCACCATCTAACATGGAACTAGGCCGGCTCTGATACCATTTGTAATGACCCGGCCCAAAGTGCAACGTAATGGGCTAAGTCATTTCTTTAAAATGGGTACCCCGAAAGTTAAAGATCTATAGTGCATTCACACTTATAAACAGGATCTTCTCTTAGTACGTATTAGATGTGGGACTAAGTTGAGGGATCTCACAATCCACCCACCTTAGGTATTTCGTCCCCGAAATGCCTATTCTTGGCCCGTTGTTAGTCCCAGCCCACGACCTTTCTGGCCCGTGACCGATAGCCTAGCCAACGTTAATAATCCAGCCCACCATCTAACACGGAACCAGGTCGGCTCTGATACCATTTGTAACGACCTAGCCCAAAGTGCAACGTAATGGGCTAAGTCATTTCTTTAAAATGGGTACCCCGGAAGTTAAAGATCTATAGTCCATTCCTACTTATAAACAGGATCTTCTCCCAATAGGTATTAGATGTGGGACTAAGTTGAGGGATCTCACAATCCACCCACCTTAGGATATTTCGTCCCCGAAATTCTTATTCTTGGCGCGTTGCTAACCCCAACCCACGTTCTTTTTGCCCGTGACTGGCACCCTAGCCAATGTTTATAGTCTTAGCCCGTTGCTAACCCCAGCCCACATCCTTTTTTGGCCCGTGACCGGCAGCCTAGCCAACGTCCCTAGTCCATCCCACCATCTAACACGGAACGAGGTTGGCTGTGATACCATTTATAACGACCTAGCCCTAAAGTGCAACGTAATGTGCTAAGTCATTTCTTTAAAATGGGTACCCTAGAAGTTAAAGATCTATAATCCATTCCCACTTATAAACAGGATCTTCTCCCAAAAGGTATTAGATGTGGGAATAAGTTGAGGGATCCCACAATCCACCCACCTTAGGGAATTTCGTCCCCAAAATGCCTATTCTTGGCCCGTTGCTAGCCCATACCCACGACCTCTCTGGCCCGTGACGGGCAGCCTAGCCAATGTTTCTAATCATGCCCACCATATAACACGGAACCAGGTCGGCTCTGATACCATTTGTAACGACCCAGCCCAAAGTGCAACGTAATGGGCTAAGTCATTTCTTTAAAATGGGTACCCCTAAAGTTAAAGATCTCTAGTCCATTCCCACTTATAAACAGGATCTTCTCCCAGTAGGTATTAGATGTCGGACTAAGTTGAGGGATCTCACAATCCACCCACCTTAGGAAATTTCGTCCCCGAAATGCCTATTCTTGGCCCATTGCTAACCCCAGCCCACATCCTTTTTAGCCCGTGACTGACAGCCTAGCCAACATTTCTAGTCTTGGCCCGTTGCTAACCCCAACCCACAACCTTTTTTAGCCCGTGACCGGCAGCCTAGCCAACGTCCCTAGTCCATCCCACCATCTAACACGGAACCAGGTTGGCTCTGATACCATTTGTAACGACCTAGCCTAAAGTGCAACGTAATGGGCTAAGTCATTTCTTTAAAATAGGTACCCCAGAAGTTAAAGATCTATAATCCATTCCTACTTATAAACAGGATCTTCTCCCAGTAGGTATTAGATGTGGAACTAAGTTGAGGGATCTCACAGTCCACCCACCTTTGGGAATTTCGTCCCCAAAATGCCTAATCTTGGCCCGTTGCTAGCCCCAGCCCACGACCTTTCTGGCCCGTGACCGGCAGCCTAGACAACGTTTCTAATCCAGCCCACCATCTAACACGGTACCAGGTCGGCTCTGATACCATTTGTAACGACCCAGCCCAAAGTGCAACGTAATGGGCTAAGTCATTTCTTTAAAATGGGTACCCCGAAAGTTAAAGATCTCTAGTCCATTCCCACCTATAAACAGGATCTTCTCTTAATAGGTATTAGATGTGGGACTAAGTTGAGGGATCTCACAATCCACCCACCTTAGTAAATTTCGTCCCCGAAATGCTTATTCTTGGCCCATTGCTAGCCCCAGCCCACGACCTTTCTGGCCCGTGACCGGCAGCCTAGCCAACGTTTCTAGTCCAGCCCGTTGCTAGCTCCAACCCCCGACCTTTCTGGCCTGTGACTGGCAGCCTAGCCAACATCCCTAGTCTAACCTACCATCTAATACGGAACCAGGTCGGCTCTGATAACATTTGTAATGACCCAGCCCAAAGTGCAACGTAATAGGCTAAGTCATTTATTTAAAATGGGTACCCTGAAAGTTAAAGATCTATAATCCATTCCCACTTATAAACAGGATCTTCTCCCAGTAGGTATTAGATGTGGGACTAAGGCTATTTTTCACAATATTGTGGGCTTAGCTGGCTTGGCGTTACTCGCAATTATACCAAACCAACCCTGTAACAACCAACCCTAACGGGTCCAGGGCGTTACTTATATATTATATGATTTCTATTAAAACCATAAGTATGAGTCATTTAAAGTAAATTATGGTTAGTCAAGATATAATAATAATAGTTCCATAGTCTTGGATCGTTTCCGAAAGCCACATGTATAACACATGATAATGAAAGGAAGTCTAATTTATTATCCATTCTCCTACCCTGAGTTCATAAAAGAACCACCAACCATACTTTCATTCTTCCTTATGTGAGCTGAAATTAAACAATCTTGATTAGCCTACATACCCATGTTGGGATCAAGCTAAATATATTTCTATAGGTTCTCAGCCATTCTTAGATTAAAAGTTTGTCTCCCAATTCATTCTGAGATTAGGTGGTCTCCCAAGTCATTCTGAGATTAGTCATTATTGGCTGTTAGGTCCATTTTGACATGTTCATTATTGGTTGTCAGGTCCATTCTGACATATCCATTATTTGTTGTCAGGTCCATTCTGACATGTCTATTATTGGCTGTCAGGTTCATTCTGACATATCCATTATTTGCTGTTAGGTCCATTCTGATATGTCCAGTAACAAAACAGCTAAGCAATTCAAAGAATCCCAACAATTCTTGCTAATCGAAGGATGAAGCAAAGCAGCACCCCCACAAACAAAACAAACTCCTGACCCCAAAGACTCGCAACAGTTCATACCAAGCAGTCGACCATGCATAAGACGCTAGGGATCTAGCAACGTAGCAGGGCATCTCCAACAAACCTTGCATGCAAGAATCCTAATAGAAATAAATAAGATGAGGGACGAAATACTCATGTAGAAATGGGGAGGTCGCCTAGGACGGAGAGGAGGCAAGAAGAATTTGACGGCCAGGAAAAAGTTTCCCCCCCCTCCAACGATCCCCTCCTCCTACATATATATACACTTCAACTATTTCCTCCATTAAATACTCATACCTCATCATCCATACGTATTTCCTATGTCTAACGAGCCCCTTTATTAAATTCTCACACCCCATCATCCATTCATTAAATGGTATTTTCAAAGTGACCTTAAGTCGAACCATGACCAGTCGACTTGATAACCAACCATATTGGTTCATCGATATTTATTTCATAAGGTTTAGGTTCGAGTCTTGTAATCAAAATCATGGTTTTTACAGATATGATGTATGTTGTAGTAGAAAGATTGCTAACCATGACATGTTAATAAATATATTTAGACATTAAATAAGTCCAATATGTATGTCAAGGCCCTGAATTAATGTGAAATGTGAATAGAGTGCATAGATGGGTCAAGACCTAGTTAGGTAAGATAAAGGTAAATCAGCACTTACATTGAGACTCATTATAGAAATGAATTATGTAGTTGAATGTATTTATTAATTATTTATATAAGTATACATGTTGAGAAAACTCATTCCATCTTGTTTCACAAATTTGGTCAACTTTTATTGTAATTATTTGGTATGTGATGGTTGACATGTAACGACCCGCCATTTTTCACGATATTGTGGGCCTAACTGGCTAGGTGTTACTCAAAAGTAAAGTAATTATGTCAAACATTTTTTATAAATAATAACATATATAAAGATCCCACAGTCTTGGACCGTTTCCCAGCAGCCACACTTATTTCTCAATTAAATAAAAAAAGGAGTCCTCATATTTATTTTGCTCCATACTCTGGATGTCAATCACCTAATCTCGTATCTGCACACCTGCGGAGGCAATTCCGCGTTAGTGATTACAACACTAAGTAGTATAATAGATAAAACAAAACAAGTACATTCCACTATTTCCTTATGTTTATTTTAATATGCGGTGGAGCGATTCCGCTATACTCCAAAACAATGCGGAGGAGGTATCCGCTGTGATCCGCACACCCCGGCCGTAGCCTTTTTTGTGGGGAGGCTACCACTACCGTCTCCAGTGCCAGTGCCTCGCACACCCCGGCCGTAGCCTTTTGTGGGGTAGCTATCACTGCACTCGGGTGATTGCTATGCCCAGTTTGTGGGGAAGCTCTCACTACCAATTCTAGTGCCAGTGCCTCGCACACCCCGGCCGTAGCCTTTTTATGGGGAGGCTATCACTGCACTCCGGTGCCAATACCTTGCACACCCCGGCCGTAGCCTTTTTGTGGGGCGGCTATCACTGCACTCCAGTACCAGTGCCAGTGCCTCACACACCCCGGCCGTAGCCTTTTTATGGGGCGGCTATCCCTGCACTCCAGTGCGATGGAGGAATCGTTGTGCCTCACTCACCCCGGCCGTAGCCTTTTTATGGGGTGGCTATCACTACTCCAAAACAATGTCGATGCATTACAAAATTCACGCACATAACACGACCCAGTGTCGGACTGAGTCAATTCATTGACCCCGGTTGCACTCGGTGCATGGTAGTCGAATCTGGGCTCAGGCCGACCTAGGCTACCAACAAGGAAAATACGATGTTCTACCTATTATACGTACCTGATTTGTGATTACGTCTGACTGTGACCCGTGAACCCTAATACAGTAATGGGGAGGTCGCCTGGGACGGAGATGAGGGATGAAATACTCCCTCCTCCTGCATATATATATACTTCAACCATTCCCTCCATTAAATTCTCATACCCCATCATCCATTGGTATTTCCTAGGTTCAACGACCCCTTCATTAAATTCTCACACCCCATCATCCATTGGTATTTCCTAGGTTCAACGACCCCTTCTCCTTTTATAAAGAATAAATGACGGCTAGGGTTTGTGGAAGCACCCTTTCACCATAATTCCTTTAACCGGGTAATTGGGTAATTAACACGGTTCACTTAACCTTTTCACTCAACCTCTTAAATGGTATGGTTCACTTAAATGGTTAAATGGATAATTAATGTGTTCGACTCGACTGATTCAACTAGAATCGTCCGATTAGAAATTACTTTTCAATTTAACCGGGTAATTCATACTTAACCAGCTAATGAAAATTTTTTTTTCCGGGTCTTTACAATCTCCCCAACTTAGAACTATTTCGTCCCCGAAATATCATAGCATAAATCGGATTTACACGGATTTTATGCTACAAACAGGCTAGGATATTTTCTGGCCATTTCCTGTTCAGTCTCCCATGTCGCTTCTTCTGATCCCTGATTTCTCCATAATACCTTTACCAAAGGGATCTCCTTGCTACGGAGTGTCTTTGTTTCCCTTGCCAAGATTCGAATCGGTTTTTCCTCGTAGGTTAAATCCGATTGTAGCTCTAAATCTGCAAAATTTGTGATAATGTGATTCTCATCTCGTACATATTTCTTTAGCATTGACACATGAAAGACATTGTGTACACCATCAAGGCTTGGTGGTAATGCTAATCTATATGCACAACTTCCGATTCGATCCAAAATTGGAAATGGTCCTATGAATCTTGGCTTCAACTTCCCTAATGTTCTAAATCTGATCACTCCCTTTTAGGTGAGGTCTTAAGGTAGACGAACTCCCAACTTGGAATTCTAAGTCCTTCCTTCGAGTATCAGCATAACTTTTCTGCCGATCCTGAGCTGCCTTAAGCCTTTGCTGGATGAGTTGCACCTTTTCAGCTGCTTCTCTCACCATCTCTGGCCCGACTATAACCATCTCTGTAGACTCCAACCAGCATGATGGAGATCGACAAGGCCTACCGTATAAGGCTTCAAACGGTGTCATTCCTATACTGGCTTGGTAAGAGTTATTATAGGTGAATTCAGCCAAGGCTAAGTGTTTCTCCCAATCTCCTCCCCAGTCGAGGATGCAAGCTCTCAACAAATCCTCCAAGGTTTGATTGGTCCTCTCACTTTGACCATCAGTTTGGGGGTGATATGCTGTACTTAACTTGATTTGGGTCCCCATAGCTTTTGGAAAACTTCCCAAAAATGTGACGTGAATAGGGGATCTCTGTCAGAGACTATCTCCTTCGGAATTCCATGCAGCCTGACAATGTTATTTATGTACAGTTCTGCTAAGTATTCCGCAGTCCTTGTTGATTTTGTGGGGATAAAATGAGCTGCCTTAGTCAAACGGTCCACAACTACCCATATAGAGTCATGTCTCTTCAAAGTCCTTGGGAGTTTAGTAATAAAATCACAGGTGACACGCTGCCATTTCCAGGTAGGTATCTCTAAAGGTTGTAATAATCCACCGGGTAGTTGATGTTGGGCTTTGATCAATTGGCGCGTCTGACACTTGGAAACAAAATCCACCACATCCCTCTTCATTCCAACCCACCAGTAGGTTCGTTTCAAGTCCTGGTACATCTTTGTAACACCAGGGTGTATCGAGAACCTTGAACGATGAGCTTCTTCCAGAATATCTCGTTTTAATGCATCATTGTTGGGTACACACAATCTCCCTCTAAATCTGATTACACTGTTGGAATCTGCTACAATGTTGGGAGTTTTGTCCAACATTTCATTCAGCTTCTCATCTTCCATTTGTGTTAGCTTAACTCGGTCCATCAATTCATTGGAGATAACCAGGTTCGCCAGTAGTCTTGTCATTCATTCCATCGGGTTAATAGCTACCACCTCAGCTGACATAGCCCAAATTCTAGCTAGTTGTTGACCCTTGTCCACCTTGCCCTTCCGACTCAACGCGTCGGCTACAACGTTCGCTTTTCCCGGGTGGTATAAAATTTGGAAATCATAGTCCTTCAAGTATTCTATCCACCGCCTCTGTCGAAGGTTAAGGTCATTCTGGGTGAAGATATACTTCAAACTTTGGTGGTTGGTGAAAACTTCAAACTGGGCCCCATACAAGTAGTGCCTCCAAATCTTTAGGGCAAAAACTACTGCTGCCAGTTCCAAGTCATGGGTCGCATAATTTTGCTCGTGAATCTTCAATTGGTGATAGGCGTAAGCCACCACCTTACCATCTTGCATAAGGACACATCCTAACCCCACTAGAGATGCATCACTGAAGACCACGAGTCCTTCATTACCATTTGGCAGGGTCAAGACTGGTGCAGTTGTTAAACTCTACTTCAAAGATTGGAAACTCTCCTCACACGTGTTACTCCATACATAGGGTTTCCCTTGTATATCCAAGGATAGGTTAGTCACTCCAGGTACTAGGTCAATGGCAAACTCCACTGCCCACTTAGGAGGCAACCCTGGAAGTTCGTCTGGGAATACACATATTCCCGGATTGAATCCTCCCCCTAAACCAAATTGGCAAACGCCAGTGCTTTCTTCTGGACAACTGACTCAGGAAAATATTGTCCATTGAAAGGTGTTACAAATTCCGCCTAAGGAATGGACGAAATCTCCCGTTGATGGAACACAGTCTTCTCCATGGACTTCTACGAATAGGATGCTTCCTCTTGAAGCATGCATGTCGCCAACCTCACTTGATGGTGATGAGGAACAGAGAGAACTCTAAATCATTTCTCCATAATGTCCAACCAGCTCTCCTATGAGATCCCTCAACTTAGTCCCACATCTAATACCTACTGGGAGAAGATCTTGTTTATAAGTGGGAATGGATGAGAGATCTTTAACTTTCGGGGTACCCATTTTAAAGAAATGACTTGGCCCATTACGTTGCACTTTGGGCCGGGTCGTTACAAATAGTATCAGAGCCGACCTGGTTCCGTGTTAGATGGTGGGCTGGATTAGAAACGTTGGCTAGGCTGCCGGTCACGGGCCAGGAAGGTCATGGGCTGGGGCTAGCAACGGGCCAAGTATAGGCATTTCGGGGTCGACATTTCCTAAGGTGTAGTGGATTGTGAGATCCCTCAACTTAGTCCCACATCTAATACCTACTGAGACAAGATCTTGTTTATAAGTGGGAATGGACTATAGATCTTTAACTTTTGGGGTACCCATTTTAAAGAGATGACTTAGCCCATTACGTTGCACTTTGGGCTGGGTCGTTAAAATGGTATCAGAGCCTACCTGGTTCCGTGTTAGATGGTGGGATGGACTAGGGACGTTTGCTAGGCTGCCGGTCACGGGCCAAAAAAGGTCGTGGGCTGGGGTTAGCAATGGGCCAAGACTAGAAACGTTGCCTAGGCTGCCAGTCACGGGCCAGAAAGGTCATGGGCTGGGGCTAGCAACGGGCCAAGTATAGGCATTTCGGGGACGAAATTTCCTAAGGTGGGTGGATTGTGAGATCCCTCAACTTAGTCCCACATCTAATACCTACTGGGAGAAGATCTTGTTTATAAGTGGGAATGGACTAGAGATCTTTAACTTTCGGGTTTCCCATTTTAAAGAAATGACTTGGCCCATTATGTTGCACTTTGGGCCGGGTCGTTACATCTCCGCCTTCATTCGATCAGTTCCACCAATGAATACCTCAACTCCGTTCTTCCTGAATTTTTCTAAAGTGTATCGATCACTGTCATCCCCAACTGGCAGCACCACTTGTCGGACTACCGGTGGCACTGGGTTTGGAAGTTCCCCATGCTCACCCGGGTCAGCTATTCCTACCTGCTCTTGGGCGCTCCCCTAATCCCCATTTGGGACGTTACTAGGACCCGTAGCCGAATTTGGAGCTCCATTCCCCATTACCAATCCCGGTAACCTCTGCACCATGTTCTGAACCATAGAACTAGTATTTTCTGAAGCCTGCGCTAGTCCCTGTATGGCCGTCAAAATTTGGCCAAACACACTCTCCAGGTTTGTGTCCGACTGCGTAGCTTGGCTCGACTTCCTTCGGGTGCCTGCCATCTAAAATTTATTCTATTATGGTTCATTAATTTTTTTTCAATGATTACTTAGGTTTATTAGGGAGTCCACTAATTCCCTAATGACATACCCTATTGGAGAAAAATAAAATATTAGACTCTTCAACAAGGTACTTGAGTCATAAGATGTGAGCTTTTGGGAAACCATGCTCTAATACCACCTCTAATGACCCGCCTTTTTCATGATATTGTGGGCCTACCTAGTTAGGTGTTACTCAAAAGTAAAGTAATTATGTCAAACATTTTTTATAAATAATAACATATATAAAGATCCTACAGTCTTGGACTGTTTCCCAGCAGCCACACTTATGTCTCAATTAAATAAAAAAAAGAGTCCTCATATTTATTTTGCTCCATACTCTGGATGTCAATCACCTAATCTCATATCTGCATACCTGAGGAGGCAATTCCGCGTTAGTGATTACAACACTAAGTAGTATAATAGATAAAACAAAACAAGTACATTCCACTATTTCTTTATGTTTATTTTAATATGCGGTGGAGTGATTCCGCTATACTCCAAAACAATGCGGAGGAGGTATCCGCTGTGATCCGCACACCCCATCCGTAGCCTTTTTATGGGGAGGCTACCACTATCGTCTCCAGTGCCAGTGCCTCGCACACCCCGGCCGTTGCCTTTTTGTGGGATAGCTATCACTGCACTCGGGTGATTGCTATGCCCCGTTTGTGGGGAAGCTCTCACTACAAATTCTAGTGCCAGTGCCTCGCACACCCCGGCCGTAGCCTTTTTATGGGGAGGCTATCACTGCACTCCAGTGCCAATGCCTTGCACACCCCGGCCGTAGCCTTTTTGTGGGGCGGCTATTACTACACTCATGTGATTGCTATGCCCCGTTTGTGGGGAAGCTCTCACTACCAACTCTAGTGCCAGTGCCTCACACACCCCGACCGTAGCCTTTTTGTGGGGCGGCTATCACTGCACTCCAGTGCCAGTGCCTCACACACCCGGGCCGTAGCCTTTTTTATGGGGCGGCTATCACTACACACCAGTGTGATGGAGGAATCGCTGTGCCTCACTCACCCCGGCCGTAGCCTATTTATGGGGTGGCTGATCAC
Source organism: Piper betle (assembly GCA_033002965.1). Classification (NCBI taxonomy): domain Eukaryota; kingdom Viridiplantae; phylum Streptophyta; class Magnoliopsida; order Piperales; family Piperaceae; genus Piper; species Piper betle. The sequence goes on along the minus strand of JAURVB010013451.1, from coordinate 28,559 downwards.
TACTCCAAAACAATGTCAAAGCATTACAAAATTCACGCACATAACATGACCCAGTGTCGGACTGAGTCAATTCATTGACCCCGGTTGCACTCGGTGCATGGTAGTCGAATCTGGGCTCAGGCCGACCTAGGCTACCAACAAGAAAAATACGATGTTCTACCTATTATACATACCTGATTTGTGATTACGTCTGACTGTGACCCGTGAACCCTAATACAGTAATGGGGAGGTCACCTGGGACGGAGATGAGGGATGAAATACTCACACAGTAATGGGGAGGTTGCCTGGGACGGAGATGAGGGATGAAATACTCCCTCCTCCTACATATATATATACTTCAACCATTCCCTCCATTAAATTCTCATACCCCATCATCCATTGGTATTTCCTAGGTTCAATGACCCCTTCATTAAATTCTCACACCCCATCATCCATTGGTATTTCCTAGGTTCAACGACCCTTCTCCTTTTATAAAGAATAAATGACAGCTAGGGTTTGTGGAAGCACCCTTTCACCATAATTCCTTTAACCGGGTAATTGGGTAATTAACACGGTTCACTTAACCTTTTCACTCAACCTCTTAAATGGTATGGTTCACTTAAGTGGTTAAATGGATAATTAATGTGTTCGACTCGACTGATTCAACTAGAATCGTCCGATTAGAAATTACTTTTCAATTTAACCGGGTAATTCATACTTAACCAGCTAATGAATTTTTTTTTCCGGGTCTTTACATGACATGTCACACATGTAGTGGCATGTTATGTTTATTTTTGTGCTTCCATTCATGCATATCGATTGGCATCTTCCATCTTAAGACGCTGAGAGTAGATCCATAGGGTTGGGTTCGGGTTAGCCAACTTAATCGGGGCTACTGACATTCCCATTTGGTTCTCGAGCATGAACTAGATTTGGAGTGTTACAGTTTTGGTATCTGAGCAACCTCTCGGTCAATTGAATTGGAAGATATTTACATACAATGAGATGTGTGTGCAAAGATTGCTCCTAGTCCAACTATCAGGTATATATTTCTATTGATGTTTCTTTTGATCTACAGATTTCTCACCAATGGGTAGTGTGGTATTATTTTAAGGATTGGATCAGTGGGTAAGGGTAATCATGGTAAGCTAGCCTCCTTCTCCCAGACAAGCTAGCCCAACTCATATTCACATGCAAGACAATGTCAAGCCGATGTAGAGCCACACCACCACTAAGAAATCCTAGTGAGTAGGTTCACTAAGCCACCGAAACGTTAGAACCAGTAAGATTGAAATGGAGACAGCCACCACACAATTGGCAAAGATACAAATGCAGATGCAACAGAGTCGGGAGGAATTTCGAAGAGAACTATGACAAATAGCTCTCCCCATAGCATGAAAAAATAATTAATACAAAATTCATTTCTATATTGAGTCTCGACTCAACTACTGATTTACCTCATCTTACCTAACTAAGTCATGACCCATCTATGCATTCTATTCACATTTCTCATTAATTCTGGGCCTTGACTCTCTTGTTGAACTTATTTAATGTCTAAACATATGTGTTAACATGTTATCGTTAGCGACATAAATCAGAGCTTTACATATATTATAAAAACACGTTAGTATCGAGTGTTACTAGTCTAAAAATATAACTAATATTAAACTGGCTATGAGAGCAAATACTTTGGGTGTGAGGAAATTAAAACAGGAGTTGTTAACACATATGTTTAGAATAGCCTTCTTACTAATCCAGAGCCTGCTTTGTCTGGCTTGTTCTCCCGCTCATGGTACGAGTTGGTTTTCCCATCTCTCTTCTTATTGAAAACTCGATAAAACAATATATAGGTTTGTGAAGGGATTTATATAATAGGCCTGAAGGTAACTAGTGGTGGATCTTGTTTCGAAAACATACTCGAAGGATCTCATCATCGAGGGTTACTAATCCGAAAGATCAATCGATTAAATGACCCTATTTAGGTAGGACTCAACAAAATATCACTTAACTCGTCTTACAAGTAATAAAATAATACACAATAGAGTAGAACGTAAAACTAGAAACTAGTCCGAAATAAACCTAGTAGAAGCTCCAATCGTATCCACACGCCTAGGTGGTGAGCTCCTACTCCGTACCTATATATGAAGACTAAATAGTAATGCCCAGTATAATGCATGAACGCTACACTCCTCATCTATCCATACAAGATAACATCTATTTACATGCATTTAAATTCAAATTCTAATTCATAATTATCATCTATTAACATGCATTTAAATTTAAATCAACAGCTATTTACAATCATACCAAAATCATAAAACAATAAAAGAAAATCAGATAAATTTCTATTCCTAATCGCCCAGTCATGTGGCGATAGAGACAAGGTTGTGGCATGCTCGAGTGTCGATCATGGGGAAGTGGGAGCAGAGAAAAAGAAGAATGAAGTTTGTTGAGGAGGATGGAGGTGGCTCGAAGGTGTGCAATAAATAGATGTCAGGGGGAAAGAAAATGATTGGTCGGTAAAAAAAACGAGTAGTCGGGAAGAAGAAAGAATATTCGGTGTGAAAAACAAATAGTGAGTGAAAAAAATTAATGGCCGGTGAGAAAAACATATGATCATCTTATAATTAAAACTTAACTTGACTTTGACTTTAGAAAAATAATACTAATTTGGAATAATTCTAAAAATCCAGATAAAAAGGGAAAAATCTAATAAAGCAAAATACACACAATATTACAATGACATGCTCTATAACTAACAACCCACTCAATCTTACCCGTAACACATCCTAATGTATTATTTGACCTAAAAATAATTCTACTATCAAATTAAAATAAATGAAGAAAAATCTTGCTTACTCTGATATATTCGGATAACTCATTCTGATGTTGTCTTGCTAATGTTATCATCATATACTTGGGCAACATCACTCTCATGGTTTATAATATAAGACTGGCCTCCACTCGCTATGCATGTTTTGAAATTGACACGACTGAAAATAATAGTCAAACCGATCAGTTCAGACTATAAAACCTCGATTCAAATTTAAGGTTTTTTACATATCCAATATTTAATACTCACCTACATATACATAAAGAAAACCGTCTATAGGAGTGTTACTGGTAAAAAAGAACTACGTAGCATACTGGCAAATGAGAGTTGACTTTAATTTTCAATAACAACATTTATTTACTTCTCGTGAACAATCATCTTAAGGACATCTACTGAGGAGCAACTGGGCTGCTTATCGAATAGCACCCTGAGCTGACTGGTCTATTGCCTCTCGCGGCATTTTCTCATTTTTCTAGTCCCTTAGACTAACTAGTATATCCTTAGCCCTCTCCTTTCCTCCTAAACTTTCCTGGCCTTTAGCAAGAAAGCAGAGCACTCTCAGGTGGTCACCTTTAGTATCCTTTTGAACAACAAGTCCAGGTGTACACTTTACTAAGCAGTATCAGTAAACCTCCACATTTCTGTTGGTATGAGGAACTCAGAATGGGAGTTGTCAGGATCCCACGTGATTGGAGCAACGCTCTTTCTAATATAGAGCCTGCTTTGACTGGCACGTGCACTCGCTCATGGTTCATACAAGTCAGTTTTCCCATCTCTTGTCTCACTTGAATACAATAAAACTATATATATGTATATATATATATATATATGTCTGGGAGGGGATTTATATAATATGCACAAAGGCAAATTACAGTGGATCTTATTTTTGAAATCAAACTCAAGGGATCTCATCCTTAAGGGTTATTAATCTAGAAAATCGATTGATCAAACAACCCAGGCGATATGGGATTTGATAAATGTCACTAAACCCATCCTGCAAGCAATAAAATGCACACATAATGGAATAGAATGCAAAATAGGGAAGGAGTCCTAAACGAACCTGAAAGAAGCTTCGAGCATGATATGGCTCCTATTTCATACCTACACATTAAACTAATAGCTAACGCCCGGTTATCATGCATTCACACATCCTATAGCTTACACAAATCAATTATGCTCACATCAATCCAAATAAGATTTCCTACGCTGCGTTGCGTTAGATTATGATAATTGCTTAGTTACCTAATTACTTCCTTAACATTCATTTTAAAACAAATCAATCAACCAAATTCATATTTTTATTATAATAAATAAATTTAACACATCAATTCATCAATCCTAGCATGTTGTGCTGATAATTATCACTTTTAATGAATTAAGTCGGAGTGAATTAGACCTCACGTCATCGGCAATTCGCAATGGCTAGGGTTTTGTCGTACGGCTCAAGACTTGAATTCGGCACCTGGTGGTGTGCAAAGTTCGATCGAGTTTGATTGGATGAATTCGGTGAAAGATCTGGCAAATTCCACTAGAGCTGAATTTTTTGGAGGTTTCCGGCAAGTTTTTGGCAGATTTTGACAGCTTTCAAAGGGCATTTTGGTGGTTTCCGGCGACTTTTCCGGCAAGGCAATTAGGTAATGGGTTGGCATCGGCTCGGCAAGCTCGACCCAATGGTGGTGACGGTGAGGACGGCAAGAACGGCAATGCCTGCCAACGGCGGCAAGAATTTGGCCGGGGTCGGTTGGACCAATCCTTGGCCTCAACGTTGGGTATGGGGGAAATGCTCAGGGATCTAGTGGGGATGTGTTGGCGGCATAGCTGTGGTGGAGGGGCACTGATGAAACTGAACCGTGTAAGGACGGGCCGTGCTGGGGCACCGCAATTCGCTGTTGTGAAGGGTGAGCTGTGGTCGGAGGATAGGGTGGCACGACGACGGCACGGCGGGGCTCGGGTCGTCAATTGGCAGTGGTGCGGAGGCCAGAGGAGTCATCGACGGTAAGGATGGGGTGGTGTAGGGTGGCGTTGAGCGTTTACGGGAGTAGAAGGTCAAGGTGAGTCTCGGGGGACAGTTTTGTAAATAAAACTTGACTTGAGTCAAAAATAATAACTAACTCATAATAAATCTTTTAAATGATTCAAAAAAATAGGGGAAAATCTCATAAAACTTAATACACATTATAACATCACATTTACATGCTCTATAACTAATAACCCACCAAAGCTGCTCTATAATATGTCAAATGCGTTATTTGGCGTGAAAATAATTTTACGGTCCAGTAGTAAAATAAATTAAAAAATTTAGGCTCACTCTAATATAATCAGATAACTGATTCTACTACTGTCTTACTAACATTATCATTACATACTTGGGGTACACATGACCTTTGTGGTTCATATATCACGGCCAGCCTTGGCTTAGTACATGTGTTCTGAAATTAACTGGACCAAAAATAGCAGTCGAACCAACCATTTCTGACTATAATACCCTGACTTAAAAGTTTAAGTCAAGGTGGCTTCACTCCTTAGCTATCTTTTAAATTCAAAATCTGAAATCTGAAGTGGAATGTGTGCATTAGCTGTAACATTTGTCGTACCCTCCATTCCTTAAAGCAATTGTGGTTGTGTCCATCTTCACTGCCCATGGTGGTGCTGATATGGATGGTTCTACTGGCAGTGTTATACGCATTCCTCTATGATCCAAAGTAGTCTATTCTTGTCTTATCATGACAGTCATCATCCCTCTCTGATTTGAACCCCTTGGTTGCCTTTCGGTAACTACTAACCATTGCCTCTTTATCCCTGTCCTTGGTTTTGGTGGTCTCTAAAGTATTGTAGTGGCGTAGTTGTAAGCATTAGTTGTTGTGGCAGTGACTGAAGGGGGGCTGTTGGCGTGAGTAGTCAAAAATTTTACTGCTTGATGTCCCGCTTGACCACATATAATGCATGCATATGTACCTGCTCTACATATTCCTCTGTGATAGCGTCCATAGTTTTGACATGTTCGGTGTTTGTTCTCTTTAACTTGTCCATCAATGGCTCTCATTACAGCTAGAGCATCTATCCGACACCTATGTTGTGTTCCCTGATTGGATTGATATTGGTGAGGGTGTTGTTGTCTCTCATCATAATCTCGGAGTGGTCATGTAGGCAAGATTTACTCAGTGTTCCCTAATCCGACGCCTTTGTTGTGTTCCCTGATCTGAAAGTGTTCTGTTGTCTCTAATGATAATCTCTGTGTTGTCTCCAATGCAAATCTTTCCAATGCTTTGAATCATGCCTCATACTATGCCCACCTTCATGGGTCTTTGTTCAAGTGTCTAAAAATCACTTTCTTTCTTCTTCCTTACATTACGAGGAAAATATTTTCCATCATCAAACTTTACCTTTAATTCATCCCACGTTACATCCTGAGATTTCCTGTTTGCAAAAGTATAGGCCATGACTGAATCCGATATTCTAGCCTCATCCAGGAATGCTCCCGCAATAATTTGTATGTGGTGCTTCATTGGATATGCCATACTTCCTAACATACCAAAGGATGATGAAATCTACAAGAAAGCTTCTTCTCTTAACGACCCGACCGTTCCGAGCCACGAGCCAAGTGTTACTATAGGAAACTAAATGTTTCATAAAGTAATTTTCCATTAAATTTCAAGATTTTTAATAAATCCATAACAATATATTTTCTACATAAATGCTCGGAATAATCTAAGTCCCATGAACCGAACCAACATCCCACTGTCACGCAAATTATCTCAAGAAAAGAATAGTCCAATAATAGAGTCCTCCAGCTGTCCTCACTCTACCCATCCTTCCATGCTCATACCTGCGGAGGCAATTCCGCGTTAGTGATAAAAACTGTAAGTCGTAGAATTAAATAAAACAAGTCAATAAACTCCATATCATTATCTATAATAATGGCTGTTGTGACCATTCCAACATGTCCATTTACTAGCTGATGGTTAAATCCACCATGTCTATTAGTTGGCCGATGGGTCAGTCCACCATGTCCATTTATTGTCTGATGGGTCAGTCTATCATGTCCATTATCGGCTGGCGAGTCCAATCCGCTATATCCGTTATTGGCTGGTGAGTCCATCCACCATGTCTATTAGTTGGCTGATGGGTCAGTCTACCATGTCCATATATTGGCTAATGAGTACGTCCACCATGTCCGTAATTGGCTGGCGAGTCCAATCCGCCTTGTCAACATTTATTGGCTGATGGGTCAGTCCATCATGTCTCATTACCGGCTGGCGAGTCTAATCGACCATGTTTGTTATTGGCTGATGAGTCCAATCCACCATGTCCATTAGCTAGCTGATGGGTCAGTCCACCATGTCCATCTATTGGCTAATGGGTTAGTCCACCATGTCCAGTAATTAGCTGGTGAATCCAATCCGCCATGTTCAATTAATTGGCTGATGGGTCAGTCCATCATGTCCATTACCGGGTGGCGAGTCCAATCCACCATGTTTGTTATCGGTTGGTGAGTCCAATCCACCATGTCCATTAGCTGGCTGATAGGTCAGTCCACCATGTCCATCTATTGGCTGATGGGTTAGCCCACCATGTCTGTAATTGGCTAGCGAGTCCAATCTACCATGTCTAATTTATTGTATTATGGCTGTTAGGTCCATTCTGACATGTCCATTATTGGATTATGAAGGGCATAGCCCGTGTCAAATTGAGTCAATTCCTTGACCCCGGTTACACTCGGTGCATGGTCGTCAAATTTGGGCTTAGGCTGACCAGGTTATTCACAAGGGAAAATACAACAATTTAAATAATTATACGAACCTGAAAATTTGGTGAAGAACCCGCAACTATAACAAAAAATTCTAAAATCTTCCCCTTTGTGTGTCAAATGTGCTCACAACCTATCAGATGATGTTTCATGTAACAGTAGAACTCTCCTTTATACAGAATAATACGTGTGGAATTTAAGAAGTCATTATATTAAATTTTATTAATATGTATGAAATTCAAAAAGTTATTACATTAAATTTTATAGAAAAGAACATAATCACTCATTACTATATCGTTTGTATGATAATGAAAAGTCAAAAACTTACTATTAAGTGAATACAAATGGTTTATAAATAATATTGATTCTTAAGAATTTATTTAATTAAATATTATTTATTGTTCATTTTAAGATTTATAAAACCCTAAATAAAATAACCTAATTGTTTTTTTTCGGGGTTTTACAATCTGCCCAACTTAGGAATTTTCATCCTCGAGAATAATATAAGGAGAAAAATTGGGGTTTTACAATTTCCCGAGCTTGGGAATCCTCGTCCTCGAAAATATAATGGGGTCATGAGTAAATTTATTTTATTATTATTATTTTTTAAGCATTGCCGCTCATATGTATAGCTAAGTGTGGCACATTGTCCCATGACACTGTTCTCCATCTCTCACATATGACCTATACCACCCATACTACCTGGATAACACCTCTCATTGGTTTAGGGTGTCACGTGCACCTAGCGTGGCATACAAGTGGCACACCTATAATGGCTTACCATCTAGAACAATGAAAATTAATTTAATAAAAGAATGATCAATTCTTATATAAAGCAAATTTACCCGTGGGAGAGTGGACTCTTAGACTATCAATAAGGTAATGATTGATTTGTATTGTTCTGTGGGAAACACAGCTCTGATACCACCTGTAACGACCCGGCCCAAAGTGGAACGTAATGGACCTAAGTCATTTCTTTAAAATGGCTAACCCAAGTTAAAGATCTATAGTCCATTCTCACTTATAAACCAGATCTTCTCTCAGTAGGTATTAGATGTGAGATTAGGTTGAGCGATCTCATAATCCACCCACCTTAGAAAATTTCGTCCCCGAAATTCTTACACTTGGCCCGTTGCTAACCCTAGCCCACGACCTTCTTCAGCCCATGACCGGCAGCCTAGCCAACATCCCTAATCTAGCCCACCTTCTAGCACGTAACCAGGTTTCTCTGATACCACCTGTAATGACCCGCCCGTTTCGAGCACGAGCCAAGTGTTAACATAGGAAACTAAATGTTTCATAAATTAATTTTCTATTAATATGCAAGAATTTTAATAAATCCATAATAATAAATTTTCTACATAAATGCTCGGAATAATCTAAGTCCCATGAACCAAACTAACATCCCACTGCCACGCAAACAATCTCGAGAAAAGAATAGTCCAATAATAGAGTCCTCCAGCTATCCCGACTCTACCCATCCTTCCATGCTCATACTTGCAGAGGCAATTCCTCGTTAGTGATAAAAACACTAAGCCGTAAAATTAAATAAAACAAGTCCATAAACTCCATATCATTATCTATAACAATAGCTGTTGTGACCATTCCAACATGCTCATTTATTAGCTGATGGTTCAGTCCACCATGTCCATTAGTTGGCCGATGGGTCAGTCCACCATGTCCATCTATTGGCTGATGGGCCAATCCATCATGTTCATTATCGGCTGGCGAGTCCAATCCGCCATGTCTGTAATCGGCTGGTGAGTCCAATCCACCTGTCCATTAGTTGGCTGAAGGGTCAGTCCACAATGTCCATCTATTGGCTAATGGGTTAGTCCACCATGTCCGTAATTTGCTGGCGAGTCCAATCTGCCATGTCTAATTTATTGGCTGATGGGTCAGCCATCATGTCCATTACCGGCTAGCAAGTCCAATCTACCATGTCCGTTATCGGCTGGTGAGTCCAATCCACCATGTCCATTAGCTAGCTGATGGGTCAGTCCACCATGTCCATCTATTGGCTGATGGGTTAGTCCACCATATCCGTAATTGGCTGGCGAGTCTAAGCCGCAATGTCCAATTTATTGTATTATGGCTGTCAGGTGCATTCTGACATATCCATTATTGGAGTTATGAAGGGCGTAGCCTGTGTTAGACTGAGCCAATTCCTTAACCCCTATTGCGCTCGGTACATTGTAACGACCCGCCATTTTTCATGATAATATTGTGGGCCAAACTGGCTAGGTGTTACTCAAAATTAAAGCAATTATGTCAAACATTATTAGAAATCATAACTTATAATAAAATCCCACAGTCTTGGACCGTTTCCCAGCAGCCACACTTATTCCTCAATTATATAACAAAAAGGAGTCCTCATATTACTTTGCTCCATGCTCTAGTTGTCAATCATCTAATCTCGGATCTGCACACCTGCGGAGGCAATTCCGCGTTAGTGATTACAACACTAAGTAGTATAATAAATAAAACAAACAAGTACATTCCACCATTTTCATATATTTATTTCAATATGCGGTGGAGCGATTCCGCTATACTCCAAAACAATGCGGAGGAGGTGTCCGTTGTGATCCGCACACCCCGGCCGTAGCCTTTTTATGGGGAGGCTACCACTACCGTCTCCAGTGCCAGTGTCTCACACACCCCGACCGTAGCCTTTTTGTGGGGTAGCTATCACTGCACTCGGGTGATTGCTATGCCCCGTTTGTGGGGAAGCTCTCACTACCAATTCTAGTGCCAGTGCCTCGCACACCCCGGCCGTAGCCTTTTTATGGGGAAGCTATCACTGCACTCCAGTGCCAATGCCTTGCACACCCCGGCCGTAGCCTTTTTGTGGGGCGGCTATCACTGCACTCAGGTGATCGCTATGCCCCGATTGTGGGGAAGCTCTCACTGCCAACTCTAGTGCCAGTGCCTCACACACCCTGGCCGTAGCCTTTTTATGGGGCGGCTATCACTGCACTCAGTGCCAGTGCCTCACACACCCCCGCCGTAGCCTTTTTATGGGGCGGCAATCACTGCACTCTAGTGCGATGGAGGAATCACTGTGCCTCACTCACCCCAGCCGTAGCCTTTTTATGGGGCGGCTATCACTACTCCAAAACAATATCGATGCATTACAAGATTCACACACATAACACGACCCAGTGTCGGACTGAGTCAATTCTTTAACCCCGGTTGCACTTCGTGCATGGTGGTCGAATCTGGGCTCAGGCCGACCTAGGCTACCAACAAGGAAAATACGATGTTCTACCTATTATACGTACCTGACTTGCGGGTTCATCCGACTGTAATCCGCTAACCCTAATATGAACGGGGCATAAAATTATACATTAGTATAATTTTACTCGCGTCGAAAATGCATGCAACTAAATATTTAATATATACCACATTAATTAATTTATTTAATTCGATAAGGTTCAACACTTCTTTATTTAATTAATTATGCTATCGCGTAATTTCTACGCGATTATCTTTTATTGATCCATTATTTTACTTTACGAATTTATTATAAGAATAATCGTTTTATTTATCAAATATAACTTTTATATGATAAAGGTGAAGTCTCTATTAAATATTCCTCATAACCCTTAAATTAAAGTTAATTGCTTTTAATCAGCCGATTAATTAATTACCGTTTATCGTGATCGAAATTTATTAATTTCATGTAATAATTTATAAATTTATTATTTTGACCACTTAACTCATATTCCTTTAAATTAATTATTTCAATGATTTTAACCCGAGTTGGTATTATTATTATGATTTTTAACTCAACCCATATCGAGTCAACCCGAAATTACAAAACTGCCATTCTTCTTCTTCTTCTTCTTCTTCTTCCCGTCACCATTCTTCTCTTCACCCAAAACCAGCACCAAGCTCTTCTCTTTCGACCAAAATCTAGATCCTATCCTTCACCCATTGTCTCCCTTTCCTAGCAACCAAATTAGCAGCAACAATCAAAGGGCGACTGCACCACCACAGCGACGAACCAGCAGCCATGGCGACCTCGACCTGCTGCTATGGCGACTCAGACGTGGCCAGCAGCTCCGCCCCACGCGTCCCCTTCTTCCCGCACAACAACCCAACGCCCAGAAGAAGAGAAACACTACCCTACAGCGTGGTATATGCAACTGGTCGTGACACAAACGCCATGGTGCTGTTGCTGCAATTCAGCAGGACGTGCTACCATCCTTGGCAATTTCAGCAGGACGTGCTACCATTCTTGGCTGTAAATTCTATGAAATCTCACCTTTAATTACTACAACATGAGTAAGGACGTTGATGCAGCAACTGATTAGCAAAAGATTATGACTTGTTGCTGTAATTAATCACAAACACACATGAATTGCTGCACGGCAGCAACTTATGTTCGTGGGTGAATTCCTGGTTCTAATCCAGTTACATCCTCCCTTTTTCTTGTTGATTTCAGGTCTTAGTTTCCATGATTATCTTGTATTATAATCTTTGATCATATGTATGCATGCAAACTAAGAAGAAGAGAGGAAGAAACTTACCAAAACAATGGGGAAGCCGGCGTTTGTCCAAGGAGCTTATGTGCATGACGCCCCCCTCCTTCTCCTTATAAAATGAAAGAAGGCCTAGGGTTTATGAAAACACACTTCGTTGCCGGGTAAATGGGTAAGTGATACGGTTCACTTTACTAGTTTAAACGGTTAAATGGTATGGTTTACTTAACCGGTTAACTAATACTTCCGATTCGCATTTCTGGGAAGCTTTCCAAGAAGCCATGGGAACTCAAACTAAGTTGAGTACAAATATCATCCTCAAACTGATGGTCAGAGTGAGAGGTGAATATGTGCAGATTTTAGAAGATTTGTTAAGAGCTTGCATTCTTGACTGAGGAGGTGAATAGGAGAAACACTTAGCCATGGCTAAATTCACCTACAAAACTCTTACCAAGCCAGTATAGGGATGGCACCATTTGAAGCCTTATATGGTTGGCCCTGCAGATCTCCATCATGCTAGCTGGAGTTTACCAAAGAATTTACAGTTAGGCCAGAGATTGTAAAGACCCGGAAAAAAAAATTTTAGCTGGCTAAGTATGAATTACCCAGTTAAATTGAAAAGTAATTTCTAATCGGACGATTCTAGTTAAATCAGTCGAGTAGAACACATTAATTAAGTGAACCATACCATTTAAGAGGTTGAGTGAAAAGGTTAAGTGAACCGTGTTAATTACCCAATTACCCGGTTAAAGGAATTATGATGAAAGGGTGCTTCCACAAACCCTAGCCGTCATTTATTCTTTAAAAAAGGAGAAGGGGTCGTTGAACCTAGGAAATACCAATGGATGATGGGGTGTGAGAATTTAATGAAGGGGTCGTTGAACCTAGGAAATACCAATGGATGATGGGGTGTGAGAATTTAATGAAGGGGTCATTGAACCTAGGAAATACCAATGGATGATGGGGTATGAGAATTTAATGGAGGGAATGGTTGAAGTGTATATATATGCAGGAGGAGGGAGTATTTCATCCCTCATCTCCGTCCCAGGCGACCTCCCCATTACTGTGTGAGTATTTCATCCCTCATCTCCGTCCCAGGCGACCTCCCCATTACTGTATTAGGGTTCACGGATCACAGTCAGACGTAATCACAAATCAGGTACGTATAATAGGTAGAACATCGTATTTTCCTTGTTGGTAGCCTAGGTCGGCCTGAGCCCAGATTCGACCACCATGCACGAAGTGCAACCGGGGTTAATGAATTGACTCAGTCCGACACTGGGTCGTGTTATGTGTGTGAATCATGTAATGCATCGATATTGTTTTGGAGTAGTGATAGCCGCCCCATAAAAAGGCTACGGCCGGGGTGAGTGAGGCACAGCGATTCCTCCATCGCACTAGAGTGCAGTGATTGCCGCCCCATAAAAAGGCTACGGCCGGGGTGTGTGAGGCACTGGCACTGAGTGCAGTGATAGCCGCCCCATAAAAAGGCTACGGCCGGGGTGTGTGAGGCACTGGCACTAGAGTTGGCAGTGAGAGCTTCCCCACAAACGGGGCATAGCGATCACCTGAGTGCAGTGATAGCCGCTCCACAAAAAGGCTACGGCCGGGGTGTGCAAGGCATTGGCACTGGAGATGCAGTGATAGCCTCCCCATAAAAAGGCTACGGCCGGGGTGTGCGAGGCACTGGCACTAGAATTGGTAGTGAGAGCTTCCCCACAAACGGGGCATAGCAATCACCCGAGTGCAGTGATAGCTACCCCACAAAAAGGCTACGGCCGGGGTGTGCGAGGCACTGGCACTGGAGACGGTAGTGGTAGCCTCCCCATAAAAGGCTACGGCCGGGGTGTGCGGATCACAGCGGCCGGTAACTAGCCAACGTTTCTAATCTTGGCCCGTTGCTAGCCCCAGCCCGCAACCTTTTTGGCCCGTGACCGGAAGCCTAGCCAACGTCCATAGTCCATCCCACCATCTAACACGGATCCAGGTCGGCTCTGATACCATTTGTAACGACCCAGCCCAAAGTGCAACGTAATGGGCTAAGTCATTTCTTTCAAATGGGTACCCCAGAAGTAAAGATGTATAGTCCATTCCCACTTATAAATAGGATCTTCTCCCAGTAGGTATTAGATGTGGGACTACGTTGAGGGATCCCACAATCCACTCACCTTAGGAAATTTCGTCCCCGAAATGCCTATTCGTAGCCCGTTGCTAGCGCCAGCCCACATCCTTTCTGGCCCGTGACCAGTAGCCTAGCCAACGTTTCTAGTCTTGGCCCGTTGCTAGCCCCAGCCCACAACCTTTATATCCCGTGACCGGCAGCCTAGCCAACGTCCCTAGTCCATCCCACCATCTAACACGGAACCAGGTCGGCTATGATACCATTTGTAACGACCCAGCCAAAAGTGCAACGTAATATGCTAAGTTATTTCTTTTAAATGGGTACCCCGAAAGTTAAAGATCTATAGTCCATTCCCATTTATAAACAAGATCTTCTCCTAGTAGGTATTAGATGTTGGACTAAGTTGGGGGATCTCACAATCCACCAACTTTAGGAAATTTTGTCCCCGAAATGCCTATTCTTGGCCCGTTGCTAGCCCCATCCCACGTCCTTTTTAGCCCGTGACCGGCAGCCTAGCCAACGTTTCTAGTCTTGGCCCGTTGCTAGCCCCAGCCCACAACATTTTTGGCCTGTGACCGGCAGACTAGCCAACGTCCCTAGTCCATCCCACCATCTAACACGAAACCAGGTCGGCTCTGATACCATTTGTAACGACCCAGCCCAAAGTGCAACGTAATGGGCTAAGTCATTTCTTTAAAATGGGTACCCCTGAAGTCAAAGATTTATATTCCATTCCCACTTATTAAAAGGATTTTTCCCCGTAGGTATTAGATGTAGGACTAAGTTGAGGGATCTCACAATCCACCCACCTTAGGAAATTTCGTCCCCGAAATGCCTATTCATGACCCGTTTCTAGCCCCAGCCCACATCCTTTCTGGCCCGTGACCGGCAGCCTAGCCAACGTTTCTAGTCTTAGCCAGTTGCTAGCCCTAGCCCACAACATTTTTGGCCCGTGACCGGCAGCCTAGCCAACGTCCCTAATCCATCCCACCATCTAACACGAAACCATGTCGGCTCTGATACCATTTGTAACGACCCAGCCCAAAGTGCAACGTAATGGGCTAAGTCATTTCTTTAAAATGGGTACCCCATAAGTTAAAGATCTATAGTCCATTACCACTTATAAACAGGATCTTCTCCCAATAGGTATTACATGTGGGACTTTGAGGATCTCACAATCCACCCACTTTAAGAAATATCGTCCCCGAAATGTATATTCTTGCCCGTTGCTAGCACCAGCCCACATCTTTTCTGGCCCGTGACCGGTAGCGTAGCCAACGTCCCTAGTCCATCCCACCATCTAACACGGAACCTGGTCGGCTCTGATACCATTTATAACGACCCAACCCAAAGTGCGACGTAATGGGCTAAGTCAATTCTTTAAAATTTGTACCCAAGAAGTTAAAGATCTATAGTCCATTACCACTTATAAACAGGATCTTCTCCCAATAGGTATTAGATGTGGGACTAAGTTGAGGATCTCACATTCCACCCACCTTAGGAAATTTCGTCCCCGAAATGCCTATTCTTGGCCCGTAACTAGCCCCAACCCACGTCCTTTTTGGCCCGTGACTGCCAGCCTAGCTAACGTTTCTAGTCCTGACCCATTGCTAACCCATCCCACATCCTTTTTTGGCCCGTGACAAGCAGCCTAGCCAACGTCCCTAGTCCATCCCACCATCTAACACGGAACCTGGTCGGCTCTGATACCATTTATAACGACCCAACCCAAAGTGCAACGTAATGGGCTAAGTCAATTCTTTAAAATGGGTACCCAAGAAGTTAAAGATCTATAGTCCATTCCCACTTATAAACAGGATCTTCTCCAAGTAGGTATTAGATGTGGGACTAAGATGTGGGATCTCACAATCCACCCACCTTAGGAAATTTCGTCCCCGAAATGCCTATTCTTGGCCCATTGCTTGCCCCAGCCCACATCCTTTCGGGCCCGTGACCGGCAGCTAGCCAACGTTTCTAATCTTGGCCCATTGCTAACCCTAGCCCACAACCTTTTTGGCCCGTGACCAGCAGCCTAGCCAACGTCCCTAGTCCATCCCACCATCTAACACGGAACCAGGTCGGCTCTGATACGATTTGTAACGACCCAGCCCAAAGTGCAACGTAATGGGCTAAGTCATTTCTTTAAAATGGGTACCCCAGAAGTTAAAGATGTATAGTCCATTCCCACTTATAAATAGGATCTTCTCCCAGTAGGTATTAGATGTGGGACTAAGTTGAGGGATCTCACAATCCACCCACCTTAGGAAATTTCGTCCCCGAAATGCCAATTCTTAGCCCGTAGCTAGCCGCAGCCCACATCCTTTCTGGCCCGTGACCGGCAGCCTAGCCAACGTTTCTAGTCTTGGCCCGTTGCTAGCCCCAGCCCACAACCTTTTTGGCCCGTGACCGGCAGACTAGCCAACGTCCCTAGTCCATCCCACCATCTAACACGGAACCAGGTCGGCTCTGATACCATTTGTAACGACCCAGCCCAAAGTGCAACGTAATGGGCTAAGTCATTTCTTTAAAATGGGTACCCCATAAGTTAAAGATGTATAGTCCATTACCACTTATAAACAGGATCATCTCCCAGTAGGTATTAGATGTGGGACTAAGTTGAGGGATCTCACAATCCACCCACCTTAGGAAATTTCGTCCCCGAAATGCCTATTCTTGGCCCGTTGCTAGCCCCAGCCCACGTCCTTTCTGGCCCGTGACCGGCAGCCTAGCCAACGTTTCTAGTCTTCGCCCGTTGCTAACCCCATCCCTCAACCTTTTTTGGCCCGTGACTGGCAGCCTAGCCAACGTCCCTAGTCCATCCCACCATCTAACACGGAACCAGGTCGGCTCTGATACCATTTGTAACGACCCAGCCCAAAGTGCAACATAATGGGCTAAGTCATTTCTTTCAAATGGGTACCCCGAAAGTTAAAGATCTATAGTCCATTCCCACTTATAAACAGGATCTTCTCCCAGTAGGTATTAGATGTGGGACTAAGTTGAGGGATCTGACAATCCACACACCTTAGGAAATTTTGTCCCCGAAATGCATATTCTTGGCCCGTAGCTAGCCCCAGCCCACATCCTTTCTGGCCGTGACCGCAGCCTAGCCAACATTTCTTTACTTGGCCCGTTGCTAGCCTCAGCCCACAACATTTTTCGCCCGAGACCGGCAGCCTAGCAAACGTTTCTAGTCTTGGCCCGTTGCTAGCCCCAGCCCACGACATTTTTGGCCCGTGACTGGCACCCTAGCCAACGTCCCTAGTCCATCGCACCATCTAACACGAAACCAGGTCGGCTCTGATACCATTTGTAACGACCCAGCCCAAAGTGCAACGTAATGGGCTAAGTCATTTCTTTAAAATGGGTACCCCATAAGTTAAAGATCTATAGTCCATTACCACTTATAAACAGGATCTTCTCCCAATAGGTATTAGATGTGGGACTAAGTTGAGGATCTCACAATCCACCCACCTTAGGAAATTTCGTCCCCGAAATGCCTATTCTTGGCCCGTAGCTAGCCCCAACCCACGTCCTTTTTGGCCCGTGACTGGCAGCCTAGCTAACGTTTCTAGTCCTGACCCATTGCTAACCCCATCCCACATCCTTTTTGGCCCGTGACAAGCAGCCTAGCCGACGTCCCTAGTCCATCCCACCATC
Source organism: Piper betle (assembly GCA_033002965.1). Classification (NCBI taxonomy): domain Eukaryota; kingdom Viridiplantae; phylum Streptophyta; class Magnoliopsida; order Piperales; family Piperaceae; genus Piper; species Piper betle. The sequence goes on along the minus strand of JAURVB010013451.1, from coordinate 10,734 downwards.
TAACACGGAACCAGGTCGGCTCTGACACCATTTATAACGACCCAACACAAAGTACGACGTAATGGGCTAAGTCAATTCTTTAAAATGGGTACCCAAGAAGTTAAAGATCTATAGTCCATTACCACTTATAAGCAGGATCTTCTCCCAATAGGTATTAGATGTGGGACTAAGTTGAGGATCTCACAATCCACCCCCCTTAGGAAATTTCGTCCCCGAAATGCATATTCTTGGCCCGTTGCTAACCCCAGCCCACGGCATCACGTTCTAGCTTGGCCGTGCTAGCCACACCTTTTGCCGTGACCGGCAGCCTAGCCAACGTCCCTAGTCCATCGCACCATCTAACACGGAACCAGGTCGGCTATGATACCATTTGTAACGACCCAGCCCAAAGTGCAACGTAATGGGCTAAGTCATTTCTTTAAAATGGGTACCCCATAAGTTAAAGATCTATAGTCCATTACCACTTATAAATAGGATCTTCTCCCAATAGGTATTAGATGTGGGACTAAGTTGAGGATCTCACAATCCACTCACCTTAGGAAATTTCGTCCCCGAAATGCCTATTCTTGGCCCGTTGCTAGCCCCAGCCCACGTCCTTTTTGGCCCGTGACCGGATGCCTAGCCAACGTTTCTAGTTTTAGCCCGTTGCTAACCCCAGCCCACAACCTTTTTTGGCCCGTGACTGGCAGCCTAGCCAACGTCCCTAGTCCATCCCACCATCTAACACGGAACCATGTCGGCTCTGATACCATTTGTAACGACCGAGCCTAAAGTGCAACGTAATGGGCTAAGTCATTTCTTTCAAATGGGTACCCCGAAAGTGAAAGATCTATAGTCCATTCCCATTTATAAATAGGATCTTCTCCTAGTAGGTATTAGATGTTGGACTAAGTTGAGGGATCTCACAATCCACCCACCTTAGGAAATTTCGTCCCCTAAATGCCTATTCTTGGCCCGTAGCTAGCCCCAACCCACGTCCTTTTTGGCCCGTGACTGGCAGCCTAGCCAACGTTTCTAGTCCTGGCCCATTGCTAACCCCATCCCACAACCTTTTTTGGCCCGTGACAGGCAGCCTAGCCAACGTCCCTAGTCCATCCCACCATCTAACACGGAACCAGGTCGGCTCTGATACCATTTGTAACGACCCAACCCAAAGTGCGACGTAATGGGCTAAGTCAATTCTTTAAAATGGGTACCCAGAAGTTAAAGATCTATAGTCCATTACCACTTATAAGCAGGATCTTCTCCCAATAGGTATTAGATGTGGGACTAAGTTGATGGATCTCACAATCCACCCACCTTAGGAAATTTCGTCCCCGAAATGCATATTCTTGGCCCGTTGCTAGCCCCAGCCCACATCCTTTCTGGCCCGTGACCGGCAGCCTAGCCAACGTTTCTAGTCTTGGCCCGTTGCTAGCCCCAGCCCACGACATTTTTGGCCCGTGACCGGCAGCCTAGCCAACGTCCCTAGTCCATCGCACCATCTAACACGGAACCAGGTCAGCTCTGATACCATTTGTAACGACCCTGCCCAAAGTGCAACGTAATGGGCTAAGTCATTTCTTTAAAATGGGTACCCCAAAAGTTAAAGATCTATAGTCCATTCCCACTTATAAACATGATCTTCTCCTAGTAGGTATTAGATGTGGGACTAAGTTGAGGGATCTCACAATCCACCCATCTTAGGAAATTTCGTCCCGGAAATGCCTATTCTTGGCCCGTTGCTAGCCACAGCCCACATTCTTTCTGGCCCGTGACCGGCAGCCCTAACCAACATTTTAGCCCGTGACCGGCAGCCTAGCCAACGTCCCTAGTCCATCCCACCCTCTAACACGGAACCAGGTCGGCTCTGATACCATTTGTAACGACCCAGCCCAAAGTGCAACGTAATGGGCTAAGTCATTTCTTTAAAATGGGTACCCCAGAAGTTAAAGATCTATAGTCCATTCCCACTTATAAACAGGATCTTCTCCCAGTAGGTATTAGATGTGGGACTAAGTTGAGGGATCTCACAATCCACCCACCTTAGGAAATTTCGTCCTCGAAATGCCTATTCTTGGCCCGTTGCTAGCCACAGCCCACGTCCTTTTTGGCCCGTGACCGGCAGCCTAGCCAACGTTTCTAGTCTTGGCCCGTTGCTAACCCCAGCCCACAACCTTTTTGGCCCGTGACCGGCAGCCTAGCCAACGTCCCTAGTCCATCCCACCATCTAACACGGAACCAGGTCGGCTCTGATACCATTTGTAACGACCCAGCCCAAAGTGCAACGTAATGGGCTAAGTCATTTCTTTAAAATGGGTACCCCAGAAGTTAAAGATCTATAGTCCATTCCCACTTATAAACAGGATCTTCTCCCAGTAGGTATTAGATGTGGGACTAAGTTGAGGGATCTCACAATCCACCCACCTTAGGAAATTTCGTCCCCGAAATGCCTATTCTTGGCCCGTTGCTAGCCCCAGCCCACATCCTTTCTGGCCCGTGACCGGCAGCCTAGCCAACGTTTCTAGTCTTGGCCCGTTGCTAGCCCCAGCCCACAACCTTTTTGGCCCGTGACCGGTAGCCTAGCCAACGTCCCTAGTCCATCCCACCATCTAACACGGAACCAAGTCGGCTCTGATACCATTTGTAACGACCCAGCCCAAAGTGCAACGTAATGGGCTAAGTCATTTCTTTAAAATGGGTACCCCAGAAGTTAAAGATCTATAGTCCATTCCCACTTATAAACAGGATCTTCTCCCAGTAGGTATTAGATGTGGGACTAAGTTGAGGATCTCACAATCCACCCACCTTAGGAAATTTCGTCCCCGAAATGCCTATTCTTGGCCCGTAGCTAGCCCCAACCCACGTCCTTTTTGGCCCGTGACTGGCAGCCTAGCCAACGTTTCTAGTCTTGACCCGTTGCTAACCCCATCCCACAACCTTTTTGGCCCGGTGACAGGCAGCCTAGCCAACGTCCCTAGTCCATCCCACCATCTAACACGAAACCAGGTCGGCTCTGATACCATTTATAACGACCCAACCCAAAGTGCGACGTGATGGGCTAAGTCAATTCTTTAAAATGGGTACCGAGGAAGTTAAAGATCTATAGTCTATTACCACTTATAAGCAGGATCTTCTCCCAATAGGTATTAGATGTGGGACTAAGTTGAGGATCTCACAATCCACCCACCTTAGGAAATTTCGTTCCCGAAATGCATATTCTTGGCCCGTATGCTAGCCCCAGCCCACATCCTTCTGGCCCGTGACCGGCAGCCTAGCCAACGTTTCTAGTCTTGGCCCAGTTGCTAGCCCCAGCCCACAACATTTTTGGCCCGTGACGGCAGCCTAGCCAACGTCCCTAGTCCATCGCACCATCTTACACGGAACCAGGTCGGCTATGATACCATTTGTAACGACCCAGCCCAAAGTGCAACGTAATGGGCTAAGTCATTGCTTTAAAATGGGTACCCCAGATGTTAAAGATCTATAGTCCATTACCACTTATAAATAGGATCTTCTCCCAATAGGTATTAGATGTGGGACTAAGTTGAGGATACTCACAATCCACCCACCTTAGGAAATTTCGTCCCCGAAATGCCTATTCTTGGCCCGTTGCTAGCCCCAGCCCACGTCCTTTTTGGCCCGTGACCGGCATGCCAAGCCAACGTTTCTAGTCTTAGCCCGTTGCTAACCCCAGCCCACAACCTTTTTGGCCCGTGACTGGCAGCCTAGCCAACGTCCCTAGTCCATCCCACCATCTAACACGGAACCATGTCTGCTCTGATACCATTTGTAACGACCCAGCCTGAAGTGCAACGTAATGGGCTAAGTCATTTCTTTCAAATGGGTACCCCGAAAGTTGAAAGATCTATAGTCCATTCCTACTTATAAACAGGATCTTCTCCCAGTAGGTATTAGATGTGGGACTAAGTTGAGGGATCTCACAATCCACCCACCTTAGGAAATTTCGTCTCCGAAATGCCTATTCTTGGCCCGTAGCTAGCCCCAACCCACGTCCTTTTGGCCCGTGACCGGCAGCCTAGCCAACGTTTCTAGTCCTGGCCCATTGCTAACCCCATCCCACATACCTTTTTAGCCCGTGACAGGCAGCCTAGCCAACGTCCCTAGTCCATCCCACCATCTAACACGGAACTAGGTCAGCTCTGATACCATTTATAACGACCTAACCCAAAGTGCGACGTAATGGGCTAAGTCAATTCTTTAAAATGGGTACCTAAGAAGTTAAAGATCTACAGTCCATTACCACTTATAAGCAGGATCTTCTCCCAATAGGTATTAGATGTGGGACTAAGTTGAGGATCTCACAATCCACCCCCCTTAGGAAATTTCGTCCCCGAAATGCATATTCTTGGCCCGTTGCTAGCCCCAGCCCACATCCTTTCTGGCTCGTGACCGGCAGCCTAGCCAACGTTTCTAGTCTTGGCCCGTTGCTAGCCCCAGCCCACAACATTTTTGGCCCGTGACCGGCAGCCTAGCTAACGTCCCTAGTCCATCACAACATCTAACACGAAACTAGGTCGGCTCTGATACCATTTGTAACGACCCAGCCCAAAGTGCAACGTAATGGGCTAAGTCGTTGCTTTAAAATGGGTACCCCATGAAGTTAAAGATCTATAGTCCATTACCACTTATAAACAGGATCTTCTCCCAATAGGTATTAGATGTGGGACTAAGTTGAGGATCTCACAATCCACCCACCTTAGGAAATTTCGTCCCCGAAATGCCTATTCTTGGCCCGTTGCTAGCCCAGCCCACGTCCTTTCTGGCCCGTGACCGGCATGCCTAGCCAACGTTTCTAGTCTTAGCCCGTTGCTAAGCCCAGCCCATGACCTTTTTCGGCCCGTGACTGGCAGCCTAGCCAACGTCCCTAGTCCATCCCACCATCTAACACGGAACCAGGTCGGCTCTGATACCATTTGTAACGACCCAGCCCAAAGTGCAACGTAATGGGCTAAGTCATTTCTTTCAAATGGGTACCCAAGAAGTTAAAAGATCTATAGTCCATTACCACTTATAAACAGGATCTTCTCCCAGTAGGTATTAGATGTGGGACTAAGTTGAGGGATCTCACAATCCACCCACCTTAGGAAATTTCGTCCCCGAAATGCCTATTCTTGGCCCGTTGCTAGCCCCAGCCCACGTCCTTTTTGGCCCGTGACCGGCAGCCTAGCCAACGTTTCTAGTCTTGGCCCATTGCTAGCCCCAGTCCACAACTTTTTGGCCCGTGACCGGCAGCCTAGCCAACGTCCCTAGTCCATCCCACCATCTAACACGGAACCAGGTCGGCTCTGATACCATTTGTAACGACCCAGCCCAAAGTGCAGACGTAATGGGCTAAGTCATTTCTTTAAAATGGGTACCTCAGAAGTTAAAGATCTATAGTCCATTACCACTTATAACAGGATCTTCTCCAATAGGTATTAGATGTGGGACTAAGTTGATGGATCTCACAATCCACCCACCTTAGGAAATTTCGTCCCGAAATGCCTATTCTTGGCCCGTTGCTCAGCCCCAGCCCACATCCTTTCGGGCCCGTGACCGGCATGCCTAGCCAACGTTTCTAGTCTTGGTCCGTTGCTAGCCCCAGCCCACAACCTTTTTGGCCCGTGACCGGCAGCCTAGCCAACGTCCCTAGTCCATCCCACCATCTAACACGGAACCGGGTCGAGCTCTGATACCATTTGTAACGACCCAGCCCAAGTGCAACGTAATGGGCTAAGTCATTTTTTTCAAATGGGTACCCCGAAAGTACTAGAACTATATTCCATTCCCATTTATAAACAAGATCTTCTCCAGCTGGACATTAGATGTGGACTAAGTTGAAGGATCTCTACAATCCACCCATCTTGGAAATTCGGTCCCGAAATGCCTATCCCTTGGTCCGTAGCCACAGCCCCATCCCTCGTCCGTCCGGCCACGAATAGCCCGGACGGCCCCAGCCAACGTCCCTAGTCCATCCCACCGTCTAACACGGAACAAGGTCGGCTCGATACATAATTGTAACGACCCAACCCAATGGCGGGACGTAATGGGTGCGTATCATTCACTCTTAAATGCGGTACCCAGAAGTTAGAGATCTATAGTCCATTCCCACTTATAAACAGGATCTTCTCCCAGTAGGTATTAGATGTGGGACTAAGTTGAGGGATCTCACAATCCACCCACCTTAGGAAATTTCGTCCTCGAAATGCTTATTCTTGGCCCGTTGCTAGCCCCAGACCCACGTCCTTTCTGGCCCGTGACCGGCAGCCTAGCTAACGTTTCCTAGCCTTAGCCCGTTGCTAGTCCCAGCGCACAACATTTTTGGCCCGTTACCGGCAGCCTAGCCAACGTCCCTAGTCCATCCCACCATCTAACACGAAACCAGGTCGGCTCTGATACCATTTGTAACGACCCAGCCCAAAGTGCAACGTAATGGGATAAGTCATTCTTTAAAATGGGTACCCCGGAAGTTAAAGCTCTATAGGCCATTCCCACTTACAAACAGGATCTTCTCCCAGTAGGTATTAGATGGGACTAAGTTGAGGATCTCACAATCCACTCACCTTAGGAAATTCGTCCCGAAATGCCTATTCTTGGCCAGTTGCTAGCCCCAGCCCACGTCCTTTGGCCCGTGACCGGATGCCTAGCCAACGTTTCTAGTTTTAGCCCGTTGCTAACCCCAGCCCATAACCTTTTTTGGCCCGTGACCGGCAGCTTAGCCAACGTCCCGAGTCCATCCCACCATCTAACACGGAACCAGGTAGGCTCTGATACCATTTGTAACGACCTAGCCCAGTGCAACGTAATGGGCTAAGACATTTCTTTAATAAGATGTGGTAGCCCAGAAGTTAAATATCTATATTCCATTCCCACTTATAACAGGATCTTCTCCCAGTACCGGTATTAGATGCGGCACTAAGTTGAGGGATCTCGCAATCCACCCACCTTAGGAAATTTCGCCCGAAATGCCTATTCTTGGCCCGTTGCTAGCCCCAGCCCACGTCCTTTCTGGCCCGTGACCGGCAGCCTAGCCAACATTTCTAGTCTTGGCCCGTTGCCCCAGACCCGGACCCACTGACCTTTTCGGCCCGTGACCATGCAGCCTAGCCAACGTCCCTAGTCCATCCCACCATCTAACACGGAACCAGGTCGGCTCTCGATACCATTTGTAACGGACCCAGCCCAAAGCGTTACAACGTAACGGGCTAAGTCATTTCTTTCAAATGGGTACCCCGGAAGCTAAAGATCTATAGTCCATTCCCACTTATACAATCTAGGATCTTCTCCCAGCAGGGAGTGTCGATGTGGGACAAAGTTGAGGGATCTCGCAATCCTCCCACCGTAGGAAATTTCGTCCCCGTACCTATTCTTGGCCCGTTGCTAGCCCCAGCCCACGTCCTTTCTGGCCTCGTGACCGGCAGCCTAGCTAAACGTTTCTAGTCTTGGCCCGTTGCTAGCCCCAGCCCACGACCTTTTTGGCCCCATGACCGGCAGCCTAGCCAACGTCCCTAGTCCCATCCCACCATCTAACACGGAACCAGGTCGGCTCTGATACCATTTGTAACGACCCAGCCCAAAGTGCAACGTAATGGGCTAAGTCATTTCTTTAAAATGGGTACCCCGGAAGTTAAAGATCTATAGTCCATTCCCACTTATAAACAGGATCTTCTCCCAGTAGGTATTAGATGTGGGACTAAGTTGAGGGATCTCACAATCCACCCACCTTAGGAAATTTCGTCCCCGAAATGCCTATTCTTGGCCCGTTGCTAGCCCCAGCCCACGTCCTTTCTGGCCCGTGACCGGCAGCCTAGCCAACGTTTCTAGTCTTGGCCCGTTGCTAACCCCAGCCCACGACCTTTTTGGCCCGTGACCGGCAGCCTAGCCAACGTCCCTAGTCCATCCCACCATCTAACACGGAACCAGGTCGGCTCTGATACCATTTGTAACGACCCAGCCCAAAGTGCAACGTAATGGGCTAAGTCATTTCTTTAAAATGGGTACCCCGGAAGTAAATGATCTATAGTCCATTCCCACTTATAAACAGGATCTTCTCCCAGTAGGTATTAGATGTGGGACTAAGTTGAGGGATCTCACAATCCACCCACCTTAGGAAATTTCGTCCCCGAAATGCCTATTCTTAGCCCGTTGCTAGCCCCAGCCCACGTCCTTTCTGGCCCGTGACCGGCAGCCTAGCCAACGTTTCTAGTCTTGGCCCGTTGCTAACCCCAGCCCACGACCTTTTTGGCCCGTGACCGGCAGCCTAGCCAACGTCCCTAGTCCATCCCACCATCTAACACGGAACCAGGTCGGCTCTGATACCATTTGTAACGACCCAGCCCAAAGTGCAACGTAATGGGCTAAGTCATTTCTTTAAAATGGGTACCCTGGAAGTTAAAGCTCTATAGTCCATTCCCACTTACAAACAGGATCTTCTCCCAGTAGGTATTAGATGTGGGACTAAGTTGAGGGATCTCACAATCCACCCACCTTAGGAAATTTCGTCCCCGAAATGCCTATTCTTTACCCATTGCTAGCCCCAGCCCACGTACTTTTTAGCCCGTGACCTGCAGCCTAGCCAACGTTTCTAGTCTTGGCCCGTTGTTAACCCCAGCCCACAACCTTTTTTGGCCCGTGACCGGCAGCCTAGCCAACGTCCCTAGTCCATCCCACCATACTAACACGGAACCAGGTCGGCTCTGATACCATTTGTAACGACCCAGCCCAAAGTGCAACGTAATGGGCTAAGTCATTTCTTTAAAATGGGTACCCCAGAAGTTAAAGATCTATAGTCCATTCCCACTTATAAACAGGATCTTCTCCCAGTAGGTATTAGATGTGGGACTAAGTTGAGGGATCTCACAATCCACCCACCTTAGGAAATTTCGTCCCCGAAATGCCTATTCTTGGCCCGTTGCTAGCCCCAACCCACATCCTTTCTGGCCCGTGACCGGCAGCCTAGCCAACGTTTCTAGTCTTGGCCCGATGCTAGCCCCAGCCCGCGACCTTTTTAGCCCGTGACCGGCAGCCTAGCCAACGTCCCTAGTCCATCCCACCCTCTAACACGGAACCAGGTCGGCTCTGATACCATTTGTAACGACCCAGCCCAAAGTGCAACGTAATGGGCTAAGTCATTTCTTTAAAATGGGTACCCCAGAAGTTAAAGATCTATAGTCCATTCCCACTTATAAACAGGATCTTCTCCCAGTAGGTATTAGATGTGGGACTAAGTTGAGGGATCTCACAATCCACCCACCTTAGGAAATTTCGTCCTCGAAATGCCTATTCTTGGCCCGTTGCTAGCCCCAGCCCACATCCTTTCTGGCCCGTGACCGGCAGCCTAGCCAACGTTTCTAGTCTTGGCCCGTTGCTAACCCCAGCCCACAACCTTTTTGGCCCGTGACCGGCAGCCTAGCCAACGTCCCTAGTCCATCCCACCATCTAACACGGAACCAGGTCGGCTCTGATACCATTTGTAACGACCCAGCCCAAAGTGCAACGTAATGGGCTAAGTCATTTCTTTAAAATGGGTACCCCGAAAGTTAAAGATCTATAGTCCATTCCCACTTATAAACAGGATCTTCTCCCAGTAGGTATTAGATGTTGGACTAAGTTGAGGGATCTCACAATCCACCCACCTTAGTGAATTTCGTCCCCGAAATGCCTATTCTTGGCCCGTTGCTAGCCCCATCCCACGTCCTTTTGGCCCGTGACCGGCAGCCTAGCCAACGTTTTAGTCTTGGCCCGTTGCTAACCCCAACCCACAACCTTTTTGGCCCGAGACCAGCAGCCTAGCCAACGTCCCTAGTCCATCCCACCATCTAACACGGAACCAGGTCGGCTCTGATACTATTTGTAACGACCCAGCCCAAAGTGCGACGTAATGGGCTAAGTCAATTCTTTAAAATGGGTACCCCGGAAGTTTAAAGCTCTATAGTCCATTCCCCACTTATAAACAGGATCTTCTCCCAGTAGGTATTAGATGTGGGACTAAGTTGAGGGATCTCACAATCCACCCACCTTAGGAGATTTTGTCCCCGAAATGCATATTCTTGGCCCGTTGCTAGCCCCAGCCCACGTCCTTTCTAGCCCGTGACCAGCAGCCTAGCCAACATCCCTAGTCCATCCCACCATCTAACACGGAACCAGGTCGGCTCTCATACCATTTGTAACGACCTAGCCCAAAGTACAACGTAATGGGCTAAGTCATTTCTTTAAAATGGGTACCCCGGAAGTTAAAGCTCTATAGTCCATTCCCACTTTGTAAACAGGATCTTCTCCCAATAGGTATTAGATGATGGGACTAAGTTTAGGGATCTCACAATCCACCCACCTTAGGAGAATTTAGTCCCGAAATGCCTATTGTTGGCCCGTTGCTAGCCCCAGCCTACATCCTTTCTTGCCCGTGACCGGCAGCCTAGCCAACATTTCTAGTCTTGGCCCGTTGCTAACCCCAACCCACAACCTTTTTGGCCCGTGACCGGCAGCCTGGCCAACGTCCCTATGTCCATCCCACCATCTAACACGGAACCAGGTCGGCTCTGATACCATTTGTAACGGCCAAGCCCAAAGTGCAACGTAATGGGCTAAGTCATTTCTTTCAAATGGGTACCCCAAAAGTTAAAGATTACTTCATATTCCTTTAAATTAATTATTTCAATGATTTTAACGTGAGTTGGTATTATTATTATGATTTTTAACTCAACCCATATCGAGTCAACCCGAAATTACAAAACTGCCATTCTTCTTCTTCTT
>JAURVB010013450.1:0-14762 GCA_033002965.1 Piper betle | reverse complement strand
ATACAATTGAAGAAAGTGATCTAGAATTCTAGTAAAAATTTTCTTGAGGCGAAATCATAGGTAACTTGTCATGATAGAAATGATGTAGGTGAGTTTGTTAACCAGGTCCTTTCAAGCCATCCTTATTTATCCTTGTTTTAGCCAATTTTGAGCCTTAAAATTGACATGTTCTGCTTGTTTTCCTATGATATTAATAGACTTAGCCTTTATTTCATTTTATGTTTATCATTGTTTGTTAATTGTCCTAACCTAAAACCTTAGTGATTGACTTTTTCCAAGGTTGGAATGAATTGATTACTAAATGAGAATGATATTTTGTGGTACGAAGGAGTTGAAAAAAAATGAAGTGTTGAAATTTTATAAGAAAAAAGAAAGAAAATGAAAAGAAAAAGAATATGAAAAAAGAAAAGAAAAAATGAAAAAAAGAAAAAAAGAAAAAAATGTTTCATTGTTATTCTATCTATTATGTGTGTTTTTGGAAGTAGAATGTGAATGAATAGATGAAATTGTTGGTGACAAGGATTTTAATTAATTTATTTCAAGCTTGGAAAGAGTCTTGAGCTAGGGTTTATTGCTTTTGATCTTAATATCTATTTTTAGCCTTTAGCCTAGCCCCATTACAACCTAAAAAGTCCTATTGATCTTGATTGACAAGGTACTTATATTAGTGGAGAGAAAATTTTCACTTGAACTTATGGAAAATTTGATTTAATTGTATTTGATGATGGTATAAGCTGATTCTAAACCCATTTGAAAGATAAGTTTGGGAGTTTTATTTTTTCTGCATATTGGGAAATATGTTTGCATCTTGATTTTACAATTGGATATCTTGTGAATTTTGGAATCTTATTATTTGATTTCAAGGAATAATATTCGTGCACTAATGAGAAGTTATAAATTGATTTGTTGGATGGGTTGTGTGAAGTGGAGGAAATGAGTTGAGTCTAGTTTAGGTTTTGCTCGGGACTAGCAAATATTCAAGTTTGGGGGTGTGATAACTCTAGAAAAGAGTTATTATTATTTGCATTTTATATTGAGTTTTTGTCATGTTTCGAGTTGTTTATATATCAATTTTATTAGTTTAGAAGTTTATTAGATATTATTAATAATGCGAGAAATTATTGTGATTTTGCTATAAAAAGTGCTAATTAATGCTGTTCTAACAGGGTATAAGAGTTAGAAGACGATCTTTAGCCAACTAATGGGAGTTTGTAGCAACTACTTTAAGGATAAGCGAGATCTTCTTAGAGATAAGCGTGATCTTCATGAAGATATGCTGTAAAGATCTTTGGAGATAAGGATATCCTTGGACGTTAGGGATAAGCATGATCTTCGTAAGATATTCTTAATTATCTTTAGAGTTGTGGATAAACACGAAGAAGTTCTATATAAGGGGACATCCTTTTGTGAAAAAAAGGAAGAGAACAACATTAGACGGCTAAGAGACGGCACGAAAGACAAGAGAAGGAAGATGAAGAATTTGGATAAGAGACGGCTAAGAATGTGGAAGGCTGGCATTTCCATGAGGGAAATACGCCGCGCGGTGCTTGTGTGGCGAATGAAAAATTTTGCCAAAGAACAGCCCCGTGACAGAAGGTATCAGAGCCTAGGTTACGTGCAACAGAGGGATAACTCACATTCAGCAGAGACCTTTGTTGGGACAATCACATAAATAAACGATCGATTGATGCTCTCAGGGAGAGAGTGGCACGACTGGAGGTGTTGGTTGGAGGGCCGACCAATGGTGATGGTATTGCTCACACGGTGTTTGTTCAGTTGCAAACCCTAACCGAGGAGGTAGAGAGGGTTGCTGATCAGCCGGAATCCAGTAGTGTGTGAAGTGATGATAGGGCTGAGATGTTGGAGCATCTCAGGGCTGATTTGGAGGTAGTGTAGGCAAATGTAGCTCTTCTGAAGCGTGCACTAGTCAATTAGCCTCAGTGCATTGTTGCTGACCCAGCAGCCGAACTTCCAAGAAGGCTTAAGGTGTCAAGGCCAATGAAGTTTGGGGGAGCTAGATCAGCAAAAGATCTAGAAAACTTCATCTGAGAGATGCAGGAGTATTTTTGAGTCTGTCAAGATCCCTGCTCATAGGCAAGTCTTGATGGCTAGTTTGTTTTTAACTAGTGATGCCAAATTATGGTGGAGGACACACACTGAGGATGGCAAGAAGGCGGGATGTCCTAGGATCGAGACTTGGGAGGCCATGAAAAGTGAACTCAAGGATTAGCTTTTGCCGACCAATACCACTTAGGTGGCAAGGGATGCTTTGAAGAAGCTCCGATAGACTGGAACAGTGAGAGACTACATCAAGCAGTTTAGCGCATGTCTTTTGGATATAAAGGATATGTCACAAAGTGATAAGCTCTACAACTCTGTGTCTGGATTGCAAGCTTAGGTGCAGATGGAACTAAAGAGGCAAAAGGTGTAGGACTTGCAAACTACATTAGGTGTAGCCAATGCTCTAGTAGATTTAAAGATCTGCGACTGGTCATAGTGGAGATGACCGAGTATCCAAGGAGGGCAAGACGGTGGGGAGTGTGAGGAAGTCATTTAGGTCGAGACCAAAGGAGAAGGGGAGAGCTTTTCCTAGGGCCGAACAAGACAATTCCCAAGGAGGTGATGTGAAGCAGAAGCGGGGATGTTTTCTCTGTGGAGGACCTCACTGGGCTACAGAGTGCCCAAACAATCAAAAGGGGAAGGTGAATGCTATGTAGGCCGAGGAGGATTCTGATTCAGGTGAGCCAGCTCAGATGTCTACCTTACAGGTGATAGGAGCTTTGAGGGTTGAATAGCCTAGACAGGGAGATTTAGGGTTGATGTATGTTCCAATGACTTTGAATGGAAGAGAGGTTTTAGCATTGGTCGACACGGGGGCAACTTATAGCTTTGTTTCAACGAAGGTGTCAGATCAATTAGGGTTGAAATCTGAGATTTCTACCAGTAAGATTAAGGCAGTGAATTTACCGGTAAAGCAGGTTCAAGGTGTGGCTAAGGGAGTCTAAATCAACTTGGGGGAATTCAGTGGTTGAGCTGATTTTATAATTGTAGAAATTGATGACTTTGAGGTAATCTTGGGCAACAATTTCTTGGTGTCAGCTTGTGTAGGAGTGCTGCCACACTTACGAGGAGTGATGGTGATGTCTGGAGGCAATGGATGCTTCGTGCGGGGACACTGCAAGCCTACCAGAGTGGGAGATCCCAGGACTGGCGAGGTGCAGCTTGCAGTATTGCAGGTATTCAAGGTCAGGGAGGAGGGGAGTTCTACTCATCTTACAGGAATGGTATGCAGTAATATGTGTGACCAATTAGGGCAGTTTCCTAGTATGAGGCCGAAAACCTTAGCCGGGGTGTTTTCTTCCATGCAGCTTGGAAGAGGCTGCGACAACTTGGTGGAGATTGCCAAGGCCCCAGCCCAGGTGTCAGGGAGGATACCTAGAGGACTTTTCGAGTTGCGTAGTCCCAGATAGGAGAATAAACTTGGAGTAGTGGAGTCCATTGGGTAGAGAGTTGGCAAGGTACGTGAGAGGGAGTCTAAGTTCCGGCAAGGTGTGGATTTGCGGGAGTTCAGCATCGTAATCCGAGTAGGAGATTTCTTGGGGTTTGCTAGCTACTTCAGGAATTACTTCAGGGATTGCAAGAGTGAGGTGCTGCGGAGGAACGAGGGTAAGCTCTATACCGTAGTTCGACGAGTAAGATGGTAGTCCATGGAGAAGGCATGGATCATTTGGTTGAGAGTCCGTCCATGTAGTTGGATTGGAACGCTGAAGACTCACTACCATCAGTTTACGATATGGACTGATGATGAGATGTAGGGAGACTCATTGCATCAGGAGTACTACCTGACGGGAATGAGGCATCGACATGAGATTAGCTTTTTCCTTGTGTTGGAGGAAATGTTCATTATGGACAGGATCTGGAGGTTTGTAGTCTTCATGGGGGATCCACAACCATGGTCGACCAAGACTAACCGAGTTAGGGTTTCACTTACCATGTTTGGCTTGCTGGGAGGCAAACCAGACTTCTCTATCCCCACTGAACTAGTTAGACGGCCACTAGATGAGGTGAGTTCGTGTTGGGCTAATTACTAGGAGTGCTTTACATGGAGGAGGAGAAAAAGGGTCGAAACACTTGATTTGCTAACTACATTGCAAAGTCTTGAGAATGCTTTGAGTCTGCAATTCTTGGAACCACGAGGAATTTGGCCGAGTTTGTCGAAGAGTATTCAAAACTTGGAGGCTGGAGCATTTAGCCAATTGGAGTGTGTAGGAGTACATGCGAGGTCTGTGGCATGCCAGATCGAAGATGATGTGATGGAGGAGCTAGTACCATGGGGCGACGTGTCTTGGGTACATAGAGCATGAGCATTGTTGTTTAGGGGACAGACTTTCCTTCTGATGAGGGCATCGGCTCTCATTGGTGGGGGAGTATGTTACAGCCCTGATTCATGCTCGTAACCGGGTACTAGGATTTGAGTGGTTATTCCTAGTATTCCCCCATCTATGAGGGGTAGCGGAGGCTATCCGAGTGGTGGAAACAACTTACCGATGCTAACTCAGTGTTAATTGCAAGCATGTCAAACTATGGTGCAAGGTGCGTAGCGGTGCATAGATCGGTAATTGGAGTACCGATATGCATAGTGCTACCGGGACATCATGAAACCTCAGAATTGGCATAGCAGCCCAAATAGTGGGAGTCTGGGCGGTGGTGATCAAACACCAGTGACAAGCGCTACGAGCAGTGATCATCGGCAGAGCGAGGTTGTAGGCTGAGTATACCGATGAGCAATACCGAGCAGAGGAGCGGTACTTGTACCGAGAGAAGGAGGCGTGACCAATCCAAATAGCGGTACAGCATGGTAGCGGTGTTTGGAGTGGTAAACTGGATGCCGATACCTGAAGCAGTACATGTAGCTGCAGTTCCAACGATAGACAAGTGTCTGGTATCTAGAGCAATATTGGTAGTGGGAATTCTAGTGGTACTAGAAATTCTCACAGTACTAAGGAATTCTAGTGGTACTAGAAATTCTGGTGTCTTGATCGTTACGACTGCTGGGAATGCCGAACGGAGGTTGATGGACATGGAGTGGGCCTAGGTCGAGCCAGGAGGGCTAGACGTGTGGCTAACTTGTGCCGAAGGAGTTGTTTGATGAGAGTTGCCAATAAGGATGAGAAAGACCATGATCTTATCCGAAGCTGCAATGGACTCTTATGGATATACATGAAGACGTGGAGATAAGGATATTTGACGTGGTGAATATCTTGGGAGATCTTTGGAGATAAAGATTGCGATCAAGATACATGTTTATCCAGAGTTTGGGATATACACGAGGGAGTTCTAAATAAGGGGGACGTCCTCCTTGTGCAGAGAGAGACAGAGAACGATGTTGGATCACTTGCGAGGAGAGATAGCTGAGAGAGGAGACTCGTGGAGTTGCTGCAGCCGGTTCTTTACGCGGAAGGACTGGAACTTCATTGTGGTAGTTTGCTGCAATCAAGGTACATGCTGTTGATCCACAACCTGTGTGCTTTGTCTTGTTTGATAGAATTGCATGTCAACAAGTCTATCCTAGGGGGACGACTTGGGGTTGCTTGTGTGATAGCAATTCTCTAGTCCCTTTGTGAGGTTAGGTAGCATTGGGGCAAGGCTTGTAGGGGTTGTCCACAGGCTGAGCAAGTGCTTGAGGTTAGTAGAATACTTGTAATCCTTGTATTTGGTGAATAATATAAGGTTGGGAGTGTTTTCTCGTATCTCTGTGTTTTGCTTGTTGGTTATCGTTTTAGACAATGGACATCTATAGCTAGGTCGTGGTTGAAGTTTACAAGTCAATCGTTACAAGGACATTGCTGAGACAAGTAAGGGCAGACAGCACACCCCTTATATGGATATCGGTAATTGGGGCGATCGAGCAGTTGCTGTGGTAATGCTGCTTGGTTCTCGGAACAACTACTGAGAACGTTGTATCAGTGCTTGTGGTGTGATTGAGCATGCGTGATCGAGCGAAGGGTTGAGTGGTGCAGCAGTATCGAGTGGAGACATTCGCCGGTATTGTGATCGGTAAACCTCGGTGCTAGGAGTTGTGACCGAACACAAGGAGTAGTGCTTGGGAGTTTGCTTCCGGGAGTGCATCCTATATTGTGTAACTTGTGGAAGGTTGGTATTTCCAGGACGGAAATACGCCACACGGTGCGTGTGTGGTGAATGAAAAATTTTGCTAAAGAACAGCCCCGTGACACCTGGAGAGGTACATGCAGCATCAATTCCCGCGAACACAAGCCGAACTTGGCTCGCTCGCTCATTTAGCAGCCCTAGGTACGCGTCTAACCAAAATAATGAACTCTCCTTGCTATGATTAAACCAGCTTCCCTTGCAGCTTTGGCACCTCCTAGTAGAACAAACCCCCCACCCCAACCCATCCCCCATCCTTAGCATTTTTGCTCCACTTCGGTGGTACAACAACATTGCAAACCTTCCGGATGACATGTTCAAAAGATTTAAGTACATGAGCATGGGCAGCGAGTTCTCAAATCCCAATCACTTTTCCCCAGTTGATGAAGTAAATGAGGAGTCCATTGTTTGGCCGGGTTAAATAGTTGGAAAATTGTTTCCACCTCTAAGTGGTGCTTTTAATGCTCTAAAGACTGCTATAGGTAAAGCCTTGAATATAAGGCCACATGACTATGATGTAATCCTGTTAAGGGACCAAAAAGTCCATATCAAGCTTAGGAACAAGATAGATGGACAGTGTGCCATCCATAAACAACCTTTCATCATTTACAACCCATAAACAACCTTTCATCATTTACAACTCATTGTTGGTAAGTCCATATCAAGCTTAGGAACAAGATAGATGGACAGTGTGCCATCCATAAACAACCTTTCATCATTTACAACCCATAAACAACCTTTCATCATTTACAACTCATTGTTGGTGTTAACTATTGGGCCTTTTTGGCCCTCACCTAAGCTTCGAAACCACCTAAGCTTCGAAACCACGGTTTGGCCTTTCGGGCCCCCAAAAGGGACTTTAAACAACCAAATAAAACTCGCAATAGGTGTCACGAGCTCTCTTAATCCAAAAGTTAGCTCAAGAATTAAAGGCTTTCCCATTAGCCTATATACAAGTTACCAACAACCTTTACGATCGATGTGGGATAAACCCAACATTCACCGACTGGAATCATGAAGGAGAAGCAGGCGATGTTGAACCTGGAGTTTACATGATTCAGTTGGCACAACTCAAAAACCCCAGGTTTATCATGGTTTTAACCTCAATTTTTATTAGGTAAATGTACAGAAGTGTACAATTGCATCTGCAGACAAAACATGAAACAATCTGTTGGCAATGAAGAGATTCAGTTATCATCATCCCAGTCATACTAAAGTCTGTGTATCCTCTTTGATTTCCGAAGTAGCTTTTTCAGCATTTTCTTTTTCTGCCTTGAGCTTTCTGAGAGCTTCTCTTAGACCCAAGACAATGAACAAATTGGTGAGAGTAAGCAGAGACTCGGCACTTCCATGCAGCCAGTCTACATTAGACAAGGAAGTTCCATATTTCACTTTTGCTGTAAACAAATAAAAGAGTTATTAGACTGGTTCAATCTTCGTAAGCACCCAAAGCAAAATGCTTGGTTTCAGAAGAATACCATAGATTCCAGCAGGAACTGCTCGGATGAAGTGTGGCAAGTTGCAAAAGAAGAAGCCGTCCAGAATATTAGAGACATGGGATTAGTTATGAAATATGAGTAAAAGTTGTACTTATTAGTGCAGTCATTGAAAAGATGGATGCCTATGTTCTGTAGTCAACCATAGTGGATGATAAACCATGACCAACAAAGAGCAATTTCTTTACTTCCAAGAGAAATCACAAGGGTGCGGAAAAGATGTAGTTTCTTGAGTAACATAATTCAACATTTATGTTCTCATCATGCTACATTAGAATCTCTGTTTCCAAACCATCAATTGGCAATTTTTTCACGCAATGTTTAAAGAAAGATCTTTATGTTGCTATTGAGCTGCACAAGTATATCTCTCAACATTTGTGGTTCCCTTAAAGGCTTAAACACTCGCCCATGGAAATTCTGAAGTCAAAGAAATCGTCTTGTTCTTGTTGCACAGTCATATTAAGATCATGTGATTAAAATGATAAATTTTTTATGATGGGATGCCCTTTTGATAGAACATATTTCACCCAAGAGCATTGCCGAGTTCTAAAATAAAAAGTAATATTTGCATTAAAAATATGTAACAGACAAACACCAAAGCCAATTTTCCGATCAAATTTACAAGCAAAAAATTAAATTAGCATAACAGTTAAAAAACATGAATTTCCATCCTCGTTTACCAAAAACCAGTCTTCTTTATGGAGCTTAGCTAGTACCATATGAAAACATGATATATATACTTACGATCTCAACAATCTCCCTGCTCATATAAATAGAAAACTGTCCTTTATGAAATCTGCAATTTCAGGGGTGAGAATAACAAGTGTTTGATTCCTGTGCTCAAAACTAATATTTTTACACAATGCCACACAGAACTGCAACATGTTCGACAAAATGACACAAAGAGTAGAAGCAGTTTCTATCGAACAATGGCTAAAACCAATTGGGGTGATCCGTCATTCCCCACCTCTACACATTCAAACACAATTTGCTACGAACTAGAAAACGAGGAGAGAAGGAGCTTACTTGTGGCTCCCACAAAAGCAAGCAAGAAGTAGAAGCCGAAAAGCGTGAGCTTGGGAGCAGTTTTGGATTTGGTGATGAAGTAGAGGAAACCCAAGTAAGGGAAGAGCGAGACGGCGAAGAGCTGCGAGGCTATGCTCTGGGAGTCGACGGTGGGCGCCCAAGGGTCCACCGGCAAGAGCCCCCGAACAAGAAACGACGACGACCTTGATTGGTCAGTGAAGCAGATACTGGTCCTGTACTCATGAAGAAGCAGCAGCTGCCTGCAGCTAGTACCGCGCAACTGAGAAGGTGGTTCAAAGCTGGTGAAGCTGCGTTTGTGGGAAAGGAGAGGATGTTGCCGTCGTGAGAGTTCGATATGGGGAAGAAGAAGGCGGGCACTTGTGGGAGGGGAGAAGAAGGAGCTTGTCATCTTTGAGCAATGGCGTCCATGCATCTTCCAACCTTTCTCGACGTCAGGTTATCCACAATGATGTAATATTTACGCGCCATTTAATCCGTGGATTAATTTTTATTGTTTGGGCCAGATTTAAATAACCAATCTACAAAGTTTAATTTTACGGTTAAAATTTTGAATAATAAAATAAAATATATAATAATGTAACATTATGGATGTAAATTCTGATTGATTTTAAAGTTTTATTCTTATTATTAGACGAAAAGATAAATTATATTTAATTATTCTTTTTATTCTCAGATTTGTAATCAAAGGTTTAGTAACTTTTCTATGAATAAAATTTCTAATAATAAAATAAAATATATAGATATAGATTTTGATTGATTTTAAAATTTTATTCTTACTAAACTAGAAGATAAATTATATCTAATTATTCTTTTCATTCTTAGATTTTTAATCGAAGGCTACTATTGAGTTTCTTTAGTATAGGTAGGGTGGTCCAAACCAATATAATCGACCAAATCAAGCCAATTAGGTTTGGTTATTCACAGATTTCAGTTCGGTTCAGTATGGACCTTCAATGTATTTCTCATGTGCTTTAATATTTGACTCGGAACCGAACTAGTCGAAAATATTTTTTAAAAAAGTTAATGTTTATGTTTATATGAGTTATCATTAATTTTTTCAAATTGATCTGAGATATTTATTATAATATTTATATACAATAATTTAGAATGATGGACAGATCATGCTTTACCTATATTTATTATAAAAATAATAAATGATTTTGATATAATTAAAATAACTTTTGGGTTATTCAAAACCAAACCAAAATATTTTGATTCTTTTAGCTCAATTTGGTTCAGTTTTGAAATAATCTTAGGTTCAATTTGGTGTGAAATTTAGGTGTCTAAACCCTATTTTGAAAGTTTTGTTTCGTCATTTGGAACTAAATGCACTTGCCTGTTTATAAATGGAGAGTTAGCCTACTTCTCTTCTTATGATGTGGACTTGGCAAGTGGTGAATGAATTACATTTTTTTCTCGAGAGTGCTTCACTCTATAAGATTAGTCATAACTCTTTATAATGGTTATTATTCTTTGTATTTCATGGTGTTTTGAGTAATTTATCATTTGAATTTTAGTAGTTTAGGAGTTTATTTAAGTATTTTGAGTACAATAGGAAATTATTACGATTTTGGTTTGAATATGCCAATTATGGTTGTTAGATATGTGTTAGATAGGTGATATATATATTATATATATATGTGAGACAGAGATATACTTGTATATCGTAGATAGGTGATAAGGCAATGATTAAAGTGTCATTTTGTATTTGCAATTCATAGAGATATAAAAGTTGATGTGAATGATAATTTTGTGATGATTTGAAGGATAGTCATGAATATTTGTTTTCCTTGGTTGATAATCCATGTTAATAATCCATAGATGAGAATAATGAATTTAATCTTATAAAAACAACTAAGTGAAATTAAAAATCTTGGATTTGTCGTTTTGAAGTTAATACTTGACTTGATATGGTAATTTTTTGTTTTATTTTTAATCTTAGAGATTAATTGCACTTTGGAATTTTTCTTGCTTAAGTATAATTAATTGAACTAATATCTATAATTGAGTATTTCTACTAATAATTCTTCCAGGAATGATAATCTCTCATCATTTTTATTAATTCATTTGATACATATACATGTGTTATAAATTTCCTTCCCTCCGCGCGTCTTATCTGCACATGTTGACCATTTTATCAAACCAACGATACTGTTTTCCATGCTTCCTTGATAACTCTCTAAAAGAGTTTTTAATTTGGCTATATTGAATAATACTTTAGCTATTTTTGAGTTAATTGTCATTAGTTTTAGATGAGTTAGGATTATGTTATTAGATCTTAAATTAATCATGAAATCATTGCATTTATCAGATATTTTTTGGCTTAATTGTTTGTATTTTATCTGTTGAATTAGGCTAAGAACTTGCTTCGATTGGATGAAGCAAAAGTTGTCGATTAGGACGAGGCTTTAGAGAGGTTTTAAGTGTTTTGAGCCTTTGCTCATGAATTTGGAACCTTGGTGTAGTTACATAATCTATGGAAAATGTTTTAAATATTTGGTGTCTTTGCTCAAGAAAAGACAGAAAGTTGCTCAAACGTAAAGCGATCCCTACAATTTACCCAAATGACATTGGGGCCTTTAATGGAAAAATTTTAGCCTTTGCTCAAAAGTAGAAATACAGATACGTGAGTTATTTGGTGGGGCCAACTTGACTAGTTTTTCTGTCTAATCTAAGAGCGGATCCAGACTTTTGACAAGATAGGAGCCGGCAACCCTTTCAAGAGAAGAAGAAAGGTGATCTTTCAAGAGAATAACTCTTCTAGAGTTTTTTCTTTATTACCTTTTCTGCTTTTATTTTGTTATAATGACTTTTATGATTATTGTGATGAACTTTGTAGACTTTTTATTTTCTATTATGGAGTAGATTTAATGTCTAGGATTGCCATGGATTGTAAAAACCATGATTTTTATTACAAGATTCAAACTTAAATATTATGAAATAAATATCAATGAATCAATATGGTTGGTTATCAAGTCGACAGGTCATGGTTTGACTTAAGGTCACCTAGAAAATACTTATTCATGAATAGATGATGGGGTGCGAGAATTTAATAAAATGGCTTGTTGAACCTAAGAAATGCCTATGGATGATGGGGTATAATAATTTAATAGAGAGAATGGTTGAAGTGTATATATATGCAGGAGGAGGGGATCGTTGAGGGGGGTGGGGGGAACTTTTTCCTAACTCTCCGTCCCAAGCGTCCTTCCTATTTTTGCGTGAGTATTTTGTCCCTCATCTTATTTGTTTCTATTAGGATTCTTGCATGCAAGGTTTGTTGGAGACGCCCTGCTAAGTTGCTAGATCCCTAGCGTCTTATGCATGGGGTTCTTGTCGACTGTTTAGTATGAACTACTGCGAGTCTTTGGGGTCGGGTGTTTTTTTGTTGTGGGTGTGCTGCTTGGCTTCATCCTTCGATTGGCAAGAATTGTTGGGATTCTTTAAATTGCTTAGTTGTTTTGTTAATGAACATGTTAGAATGGACTTGACAGCCGATAATGGACATGTCAGAATGGACCTGACAGCTAATAATGGACATGTCAGAATGGACCTGACAATTGCTTAGTTGTTTTGTTAATGGACATGTTAGAATGGACTTGATAGCCAATAATGGATATGCCAGAATGGACCTGACAGCTAATAATGAACATGTCAGAATGGACCTGACAGCCAATAATAGATATGTCAGAATGGACCTAACAGCCAATAATGGACATGTCAGAATGAACCTAACAGCCAAAAATAGAAATGTCAGAATAGACCTGACAGTCAATAATGGACTTGTCATAATGGACCTGACAACTAATAATGACTAATCTCAGAATGAACTGGGAGACCACCTAATCTCAGAATGAACTAGGAGATAAACTTTTAATCTCAAAATGACCTGAGAGCCTATAAAACTACATTGAGCTTGATCCCGATATGGGTATGTAGGCTAATCAAGATTATTTGATTTCAGCTCACTTAAGGAAGAATGAAAGTATGGTTGGTGGTTCTTTTACAAACTCAGGGTAGGAGAATGGATAATAAATTGGACTTCTTTTTATTTTCTTGTGTTATACATGTGGCTTTAGGAAACGATTCAAGACTGTGGAACTATTATTATTATGTCTTGACTAACCATAATTTACTTTGAATGAGTCATACTTATGGTTTTAATAGAAATCATGTAACATATAAGTAACGCCCGGACCGGTTAGGGCTGGTCGTTACAAGGTTAGTTTGGTATAATTTCGAGTAACGCCTAGCCACCTAGGCCCACAATATTGAGAAAAATGGCTGGTCGTTACATGGATTTTAATTGCAATACATAATAAAGTATTGGGGTTAGGCCTGGCGCAGTAGGATGAGAAGCTATTCTCAGGTCCGTTAAGACTTTCTTATGTATGATCTACTGCTTGGCTTACATGATTTGATTTATATCGTAGAACACAATTAGTTGCATTTTATTAGATCTCACTACTTATGGGTCATTTATAGATCTTTTAGATTAATAAAACCTTAATGATGAAATCCCTTAATGACTTTCAAAATTTTATAAGATCAAGCTCAAAGTCACACTTTAGCACTACATGAAATCTCCATGCGCAAACTTAATATACATATTACATTTTTAGATTTTTACTTTCACACGAGGTGGATGGGATGCGTGACGTCTTCGAGGGGCTTAATCGGTACCCAACTATGGTGCTCGTTGACGGTTTTATATATATATATACCTTAAACTAGGTTTTTGTCATGTCTACTATTCATTTAAAGTCTTTTCAACTACCTTCCTGAGGACCCTATTCACTAGATAGGTAGCAGTCTTTAATGCATTCATCCACAATTATATAAGTAGAGTACTATAATTTAAGATGTTCTTAACCATTTCTATAAGAGTATAATTCTATTTCTTTTTAATCACAACATTTTGGTGAGGTGTACTTGGTATTGTGTACTGAGCATAAATGCCTCAACTTTGAAGTAATTTTGCAAATGGACCTAAAATTTGACCTTTTTTGTCAAGTTTTTTGTAATATTCACCACCTCGGTCAGATCTCACAACTTTAACCTTCTTGATTAATCGTTGTTCCACCTCATTGTTGAATACCTCTATGACATTTACTAACTGAGATTTTTCATATAGTACATACAAGTAGTAATACAGTGAGCCATCGGCAGTGAAAGTAATGGAATATTTTTCGTCATTCTATGAAGGAATGTAAAAAGGACCACAAATATTAGTGTGTATTAGTTGAAGTAGTTCACTGCTTCTTATGACGGGATGTTTTGATGTGTCATTTGTTTGCTTACCTTTAATACAATTCACACAAATACCCCAGTAAGTAAAATTTGAATGAAGTAAGATTTAACTTTTCACCAACCTCATTATTCTTTCTTTAAATATATAGCTTATCTTGGATGTCATAAGAAAGAAAGTTTTTTATGTGCACTACATTTAATACCAAAATCATGCATAACATTAAACAAAGATTTAACAAAATTTTCATCAAGATTGAAATGATATAAGCCATTGATCAAAGTGTCACAACCAAAAGAATACTTTTATTTGCGAAAAATAATGATATTAACAACTACCTCTTGAGAAAAATCCCCTAAGCTGGAGATCAACAACAGCGAACGCAAGATTTGGAAAAATAATGTCCGAGAAATAAAATAAAACAAAACCAAAAGAATAGAGATTTAATGTGGAAAACCCTCTTTTCTGGAGAGTCAAAAACTACGGGACAAGAACGAGCAATTTATTACTTCAACCAAAGATTACAGTTTTCACACGTATAGAAATGTTTAAGAAGATCACTCATCCAACCTATACTATTGAGATTACAAGATAGATTTCTCTCTCTCAATACTCTGTATAAGATTAAACTGGTAAATAATATATTTGCCTCTTTTTATGTCTATATCTGTAACACCCCAAATCCGGTCCACACTCGTGAACCGAACCGGCATGTTACAGGCCCCGGTTAAGTCGGCTAACCCGAATCTAACTCATGCGGATCCAATCTCGGCGTCTTAAGATGAAGATACAACTCGTAATGCATG